>JAUESH010000042.1:3069432-3082866 GCA_032275165.1 Synergus magnus
AGTGTGGTTAGCGTGGTCGAAGTGGTGTCGGCAGTCGATGCAGTAGATACCTACAGTGTCTGCGTTCTCCACCATCTTTCTCGACGACCTCCGAAGTCGCATTTCCATCGCGGGTATGTTGGACAAAATATAATGTGCGCCGCATGGAAGAAGTAGGCGATTCCACTCGTGTAATCGCCTACTTCTCCCACTCGATGCACAATATACTATTCTTCAACACATGTTCAAAAAACGCACGTTTCCGAACGTGTCAAGCGGGGGCTGGAGGTTGATGTTTTCAGATCGGAGAGCAAAGCAGGGAAAAAAACTCGCATAACAGGGAAAAAAACTCGTAATAGGGAAAAAAAACTTTCAGAGCAGGGAAAAAAACTCTCAGAAGAGGGAAAAAAACTCTAAACGTGTTGCCTCTAGCGGAGAATATTGTCACTTCGTCCCGTGTAATCTCAAAATCGAAAACTTGCGTCTTTTGGACATTTGTTGAAGAAAAGAACATATGCAGCAAGGGAAGGAAAAGGCGTTTTTTGTCGAGAGCGACGTTTGCAGCACTCGTCTTCGGTCTTGGGGCGCCTTCGGCACTCCCGACCTACGACTCGTACTGGAAACGTCGCGCCTGACATAAAACGCCTTTTCCCTCCCTTGGTGCATAATATACTATTAATATCTTAAAATTCCACAAAATCTTTCAGATTCCAAAAAATCTTTTGAAACCCTTAAAATTACAGGAAATCCTTTTAAATTCTTTTTAAACATCTCTTAAAATCCCTATAAATTAATTAGCATAACTTGAAATCTCTTGAAATTGGTTTAATTCTTTTAAATTCCTTTGGGTCTTTTTAAAATTATTTGAAATATTTTTAAATATCTACAAATTCTTAGAAATTCCTTAAAATCACTTGAGGTCTCTTTAAATGCCTAGACATTTTTTTAAATCAATTAAAATTTAATGAAGTCCCTTAAAATTGTTTTAAATTCTTTAAAGTCTTTTCAAATCTCTAAAATCCCTTGAAATTTCAAATTTCTTGAAATTCCTAAAATCGCTTAAAATGTCTAAATCCCTTGAAAATCTTTTAAAGTATTTTTAAATTTCTAAAAATCCTTTAAAATTCCTAAAATCCTTTTAAATTCTTTAAAATTATTAAAATACGGAGTGAATAAAATATCTCATTTCAAGACATTTCGAGTATATACCACATGGAAGTAATTTCGATATTGGGATCTGAATTCTTGAGGGCGCCACCAGCCAAAGCATGTCAATATGGCCGCGATAACAGGTAGATTTTGAAAAATACCTTTGAGTTGGTAGTGAAAATGACAAAAAATCATTAAAAATACGAGAAAATGAAATTAACGATTAAACAAATTTGTGATTTTACAAATTCTATACCCTCTTGTTGAAATTTTGTTGAGGGGAAACTAGTTTTACAAGCGGAACGCGATTTTTATTTTTTTTTTTTATTTCCTCGAAATGCTGAATGAAAATTTATAAATATTAAATGGAAATATTAGAACAAAATTATTATTGATTTAGTAGTAATTGGAATTTTGGAAAATAAAAAAATCACACAGTTTCATAATTTTCCAGCTGTAGTTGAATAACCAAACACGCAACAAAACTCTTTACTTTTAGACTTTCGGGGTGAAAATTCCATTTTAAAACATGCCTATAACTTTCGCATTTACTGTGTGCTTTATTTTGTAACTCTATAAAGTACGATTAAACTTTCATTTATTTTAAATCTGTATTTTTATGCGATCGCCCATGCGAAATGACAAAATCTACTTGTTTTTGAACGTTCCAAATTCTGTCACTAGGTGGCATATCGCAATGCAACGGATCCCATTAATCGCAACCTCATTTTTATGATAGGATAAGTATGTGTACACACTACACAGCAAAAAATGTCTACTTTTAATACTTTTGGATCAAAATGAAACAACTAAATTTATCGGTAAGAATTCGAATTCTTCATTTTACGCAAAAAGTAAATTTGTCTTCGATCTGTAGTCCAACTTATATTTCAAAAAAGACTACGTGTACACAGCAAAAAGGTACTTAATTTTAATATTTGTGGAGAAAAATGAGGAAGTTGAATTTTGTTGTTAGAACTTGTGTCCAACAACCTTAAGAAAAACACAATTTTAATAATGGATAGCTCAAATTCATACCCTCGTCCGATTTTTCTGGATTGTAGAAAACTAATTCGCCGTCTCCACAGGAATATAAAGCGTATAATTTTACATCTGGAGCTGGTCCCCAGTGTAGAGAATAAACAACGTTTCGATGATGTTGTCTGTATAAAAGAGGCGGTTTTGTTGCATTTGTGTCGTAAACTCCAATTCGACCTTCTCCAGTTCCGAAAGCGAGTAGATTTTCCTTCTCGGGATGCCAGGATATCTAAACAATAATTTTACAAGATAAAATTTTCAGTACTTCAATGTGGGCTAGGAGTCAGAATTTTTGTAATTAAAAAAATACAAACAAAAGATTTTCTGATTTTAGAACTTTCAATTAGATATATCTTAAAAAATATATTGTTTTGCACCTCCGACAACGTGGGAAGTAACAACCATCACTGAGAAAATATTTCAAAAAATAAAAACCGTATTTTAATAATACGTAACTCGTTTAGAGTATCGAAAAACCGTTAAACCAAAATTTCACAGATTTCAAAAAATTTCAAAAGATTCAAAATATTTCTCGAAATTTCAAAGATTTTAAGGTATACCAAAAGATTTTTTAGTAATATTAAGTGATTTCATGGAATTTCAAAGACTCTTAAATTGATTTGAAGTATTTTATGGGATTTTAAAGGGATTTCAATTTTTTTAAAGGAATTTTAAAGTTTTTCATGGTAATTAAAGATTTAAAAATTTGAAGATATTTTCAGGAATTTTGTATCTGAAAACTATTCATGAAAATTAGATCATGGCATCTACATAAAGATAATATATCGATCTAGATCCAGGGGGCAGTACGAATCATGATATACAGGGTGTCCCAGGTCTAACTGTCCGGACCTATATGGTAGTATAAAAAACAAAAAAACAAATCGAAAATTCCTTTGGCAAAAATGCATTAAAGTTTTAGTTTTTGAGTTATGAAAAGATTAAGCTGGAACAATCAGGGAGTATATGAAATTTTTTTTTAAATTTTAATATACATTGTTATTTTAAATTTAATACTATTTTTAAGTGTGTTACGCAGTTTATTACATATTCAAGCAATTTATTTCTTTTAATAATAAATTACATTGTAATACAAAATGGTGAATTAGTTTCTTTTAAAAACCCTTACAGCAAAGAACTTTTAGGCTCCATAATTAGAAACATAAAAAAATTACTTTTTAGTTACGATTCAATTCATTAACAGAAAGAAGAAAAGCCGTGCACGGCCGAGCGCAAAATTGCAGTCAGGGTGTAGACGCTTGTGAAAATCCTCACTGTCAGAATCCAGTCGATCATCCTGAAAAAACCCACGAAAATCCTTGCTGTCGGATTCTTGATCACAATTATTAAGCACTTCCTGTACGGTCTCCTTAAACTGATGATCCGAGTTTTGATATCCACATAGATCGATCTCGATAAATTGATCCTCGCTCTCAACCTCGGCGACGTTTTCCAAGGAACTTTAACTAAGAAGATCTTAATTAGGATCGAAATCCTCAAAGTTCTTGGTCGTTCGAATTGGAGATTCCTCCAAGAATTTTACGTCCCTGGATATTACAACTTTCTTTTCGTTTGGTAACCAAACTCTAAAAGCCTTCGAATCTGAGCTGTATCCAACAAAGATACCTTTTCTTGATCGCGGTTCGAGCTTCCCCTTGCTTGGTGCTCTATTCATGATGAAAACTTCCCTTCCAAAACGTCTGAAATCAGCTACGTGCGTTGGTTCTCCAAACCAGGACTCGTAGGGTGTCTTTCCATTGAGTGTACTTGTCGGTGACCTGTTTCGGATGAAATTCGCCGTATTAACGGCTTCCGCCCACAACGTTGAAGGCAATCCCGATTGTATTAAGAGACACCTCGCCATGTCCATCAACGTTCTATTTTTCCGCTCAGAAACCCCATTTTGTTCTGGGTTATAAGGAGCTGTTAGTTTACGTAATATTCCGTGTTTCTGGAGCAGTTCATCAAAATCCTTGTTTACATACTCTTTTCCGTTGTCAGACTGTAGGTGTTGAATCTTCTTACCTCGATGCGTGCTTATGAAAGCTCTAAATTTTTCAAATTCATCCATCACTTGATTCTTTTGGCTTATGAATCTAACCTCACACCACCCAGAAGAATCGTCGATGAATGTAACGAAATAAACCTTCTTTCCAAGAGAGGCCACAGGCATCGGTCCACAAACATCGGAATGTATTATCTCTCCAACACTCGTCACTCTTTACGACTTTTTAGAAAACGGAGGTCGACACATCTTCTCCTGTAGGCAGACAGCACATTTAAAATCTTCATTTAATCCACCGACGTTAACACCCTTGATGCGTCCAGTCCTGATGGCTTCACGAAGAGATTGAATATTCAAATGTCCCATACAGATATGCCAGTCTTCCAGTGAATTCTTCTTTGGCGTCCTAGTTTCGATATTTGTCTCAAAAATCTGTTTGCATTCTGCATCGCTTATCCCCTTGAAAAAATATAGATCCTTTTTACGATGTGCAGTAAGTAACACGTTCCCACAATTATCAATTATCTCGGCCTTGCTTTTACTGAAAATTACATCGAGTCCTTTATCGGTAATCGTTGCGACCGAAGCGAGATTCGTACGTAAGTCCGGAAGGTATAAAGTGTCACTGAACTGTACCACCTTTTTATCACTGTCTATTATCGTTAAAGCTCTCGCGGTTCCCTTTCCGAATATGTCCGTATGTGCGTCGCTAGCCAAATTTAATTTTCCATATGCACTATCTTCACGAATATTCGTAAACGATTCGATATCTTTACACATGTAGGATGTGCATCCACTGTCAACGCACCAGGTATCACACTCCCCACTATGCCTGATCTGAAAAGATTCTCCCGCCAATAACGCTTCAGACGTTGCAAGTAAGCATACATCTTCGACACTGTTTCCAGCCTGTTCTCTAGACTTCTTTTCCTTTTTAAAGTTTTTCGCCCGATGTCCAATCCTACCGCACTTAAAACACTTCATGTTCGAATCGTCCTTTTCCGTTTTCTCGTGCCGATAATTCCTATATTTCAAATTTCTATTCTCCGACTTTTTCACGACCATCACGTTTTGTACAGTCTTAGTGTTCATGTCTTTACGCGCGTCGAATTCTTCTCCGATGTTTTCGTGCATCGTCTCCCTCAAACATTTTCAGAGACATTAATTGATTTAACAGGGCGGTCTTCCACGCCGGGCCCTTGGACTGGTATATAGCCTCCAACCTAGACCAAATTTCACGCGTGAACGTACAAGACTTAATTTGTTTAATCTATGACGGATTCATTGAAAGCACAATATCAGACTGTGCTTTCAAGTCGGCTTGTACCCATCTAACCACTGCTTCTTGTGATTGCGCATTTCCTTCTATCACCTCAGGCTTTACGACACTTCCCGACACGTAAGCCCACGCGTCATTTTTTATTAAAACTGCACGCATTTGGAGTTTCCAGGTGTCGTAATTGTCCTTGCTGAACACCTCGAATTTTACCCCAGTTGCGTTCATCGTTGCGATACTGTTCCACGCGTTCTCGAACCGACGCTAACCTCAAAACCGATCACAGCCACCTGAGTTCGTGATACCGAAGCCGAATATCGTGCTTCTCACTTATAATTCGCGACACAGTCTGAGCACATAACCTATAAACGAAATTAGGTTACGCATTGGACGATTAAGTGCACGAGAATTAATAAAGAACAATTTATATTTGAGATAATCGCAAAAGGCACCAGCTTGGGTACAACAGTAACTCACATACAGTAAAGTAACATACAATATGCGCAAGTATGTAGGGATCTGATATACCGATAATTTCGACAGCGAGTTTCCACTCTACCATCGCGAACCTATTCCATGTTCTCTACCTCCCACCGTTCGCCCCACTCTCTGTCTCAGTTGGTAGCCGACCACGCCGGGTGTAACACGTACGACAGGTCCGAGCAAGGGATGCTATTCTGTAATAAAGATCATTTTCTGAGTGGAGTTCTTGTGGAGTTAATTTCACCTATCCTATAGCTTGCTATAGTAATTAACTGTTTTATAAGTGAGTGGGGGTACAACACCCCACAGTGGTGACCCTAGACAAGTTTGCGAATTCGCAACCACAAAAATTCTCGAATCTCCGTCTTAACGTGCCCGGCCCACGTGTTGAGACGTCACAGTATGGCGCCTCATCTTTTTCGAAACGTCTCCATATTCGTGACCTAAAATCCGGCTTAGTCTTTCTCGTCGACACCGGCTCCGATTTATCATTACTTCCGGCTAATCGTTACATTTTAAAAAACTCAAAACCTGATTCGTTAACGCTTTTCGCGCCAAACGATTCTAAAGTCGCACATTCGGCACCCGACTCTTACAAGTAGATCTTAACATACGCCGACCAATCAACTGGAATTTCCTAGTCGCAGCGGTTCCTCATCCAATAATCGGAGCAGACCTGCTGTCGCATTTCCAGCTTGTCCCGGTACTACACAAGTCATGTCTCGTCGATACAGTAACCGGTCTCAGCGTGCGAGGTTTCTTTAAAAGCCCAGCCGTTTCAGGAGTTAGTTTAATCGAAAAAGACAATAAGTTTGCTCGGTTAGTCAAGGAATTTCCGGAAGTCACATCCGTGTAGAAGGAAGTCGTAACAACTAAAGCCAACGTCTATCATCATATAGTCACAAATGGACCTTCGGTGTCCCAGCGCGCGCGGCGCCTTCCACCTGACAAGATGGCGGCGACGAAAGCCATTTTCCAACAAATGCAAAAGGTCGGAATAGTACGCCCATCGAGCAGTCCCTGGGCTACCCCGATTCACATGGTGAAAAAGAAAATGGGAGAATGGCGCGTGTGCGGAGATTTTCGTCGACTTAACAGCGTCACGATAGCAGACAAATATCCGGTTCCGTACCTTCACGACTTCGCGTCATCGCTAAGCGGCATGTCGGTCTTCTCGAAGATCGACCTACGTATGGCCTACCATCAGATCCCGGTAGCACCAGAAGATGTTCCTAAGACGGCAGTAATCACGCCTTTCGGTTTGTACGAGGACACAGTAATGACACTTGGTCTCAGGAACGCGGGGCAATCCTTTCAGCGATACATCGATCGCGCGCTAGGCGATTTAAACTTCGTTTTCGCATACATCGACGATGTTCTGATTGCTTCTTCGTCTGCGGAGGAGCATGAGGAACACCTGAGATGTGTGCTACAGTGCCTGAGCGATTTCTCGCTGAAGATCAACTCAAGCAAGTGCGAGTTTGGCGTTTCCCAGCTCGAGTTCCTGGGCTTCATGGTCAACGATAAGGGCTGTGCTCCTACACCCGAGAAGGTTAGAGCCATCTCGGAATACAAAGAGCCGAAAAACATCAGGCACCATTAAATAATTTTCTTTGCGACTCGCGCAAAAATGATAAAAGGGAGATCCCGTGGAATCCCCAAGCCGAAGCGGCTTTCGAGTTAGTCAAAAAAGACTTATCTAACGCCGTACTTCTAACGCATCCAACAGCCGATGCCGAAACTCGACTCGTTTCCGATGCCTCTGATTTTGGAATGGGCGCCTCTCTCGAACAATCAATTGACGGTTCATGGAAACCTCTCGCTTTCTTCTCCCGTAAATTGTCCCCAGTTCAGCGTGCATATAGCGCTTACGACCACGAATTAACGGCAATTTACGAAGCTATTCGATACTTTCGTTATTTTTTAAAAGGTCGAAGTTTTAAGATCGTCACCGATCACAAACCTTTAATTTTTATGTTCACGCAACGCTCTGATATAATTTCATCGCGACAACAAAGACAAGTCTCACTGATCTCAGAATTTACCACAAACATAGAGTACCTGACCGGCGCAGAAAACGTAGTAGCCGACTCCCTTTCACGGGTTGACTCTATCCGCCTTCCCACGGAATTTAGTCTCCTAGAACTGGCTCAGGCCCAAGCTTCAGACGACGAACTTAAAACGCTACTAAGTCAAAACTCCACTTCTTTAAACCTAAAAAAGACTCAATGGGGGAGCGATCATACCACCTTGGTCTGCGACCTGACAGGGTCCGCATTGCGTCAGTTTATACCTCTTAGTCTACGCAGGCGCGTTTTTGATCTATTTCACAAGCAGGCACACCCGGGAGCTAGGGCGACTGACCGACTGATCCGCCAAAGATATGTTTGGCCAGCGATGCACCGGAACATCACGCAGTGGTGCAAAACGTGCATTCCTTGCATCCAGTAACGGTTTTCGATACGTTTTGACAATTATCGATCGTTTTTCAAGATGGCCCGAAGCCATCCCGCTTTCTAACGTCGAGGCATTAACCGTGAGCAGAGCTTTCGTTGATCAGTGGGTCTCGAGGTATGGTACGCCTGAAACCATCACTTCCGATTAGGGATCTCAATTCGAGTCTCACGTATTTAGCGCGCTACTCCAACTTATCGGTTGTCATCGGATCCGAACCACAGCCTATCACCCGTTGTCAAACGGGATGGTAGAACGCTGGCATCAATCTCTTAAGGCATCAATCATGTGTAACGCTGACAATAACCACAAATGGTCTCGTTCGCTATCGACAGTCCTTCTCGGCTTAAGGACCAACGTCTTAGACATAGGCGCATCTCCAGCGGAATTCGTTTTTGGAACCACGCTCCGCGTACCCGGCGAATTCGTACTCCCGGAGGAATTCCGACCTAACCCTCATTATTTTCTCGAAGAATTCCGGGAACACATGAGGAAGTTAAAATCCATTCCGGTCGCGCACAAGCACAAGAAGAAACCATTTTTATTTAAAGATTTAGAGACCTGTTCGCACGTTTTTCTTAGGAACCACGCAAAGAAGTCCCTTGAGCGGCGAATCTCGTCGAGTATCGATCGAAAACATCAAACCGGCACATTTCGTACGCGACGACGTCGAGCTCATGTCCTCAACCGCAAGCAATCCACCCTTGCGAACCTACGCGCGAAACAAAAAACAAGTAACTTTTCAATTGCAATAAATACGTCAACCGTAGCTACACCTCCAGCCTTAGGCCAAGGCTTTGATTCGCGAAGCAACAAAACGAATTTAAATGTCACTTAGTGCATGAGTTGACATTTCTTTATGGTTATAGCTTAATTCTCTTAATAATAAGCAACGACAAGACTGATGTTCAATCGCTTTATGAAATTGTTATCTAGTTTTAAGGACAAATACTAGTCACAAACAAAAAAAGTTTCAAAATGTCTCAGAAAATCTCACTCGTCGACAATACGTACAAACTCTAATTTATTTATGTAGTGATAAATGTTAAGCGACAGTCAGAACGAAATCGAGAGATTTTCGGGCCCGAAATTTAGAACTAACTTGACCATCGATTAGGTAGAACGTTCGTTTAACTATGTATTTTACAAACAAACAAGGTATACCAAAGCTCTCGTTAAATTTTATACTTGCACTGTACCTACGTTTAACGAACGAAGAATGAATGTGTGTGACAAGTTTGTAACGTCAGGTATGTGCGATCATCATTTATTTAGACCATGTCAATTTTAAAGTTAAAATATCAATTCGTCAAAAGTTACGTTGTTAAGTTTGTACATCTTGCTGATCCCCACTGGCAATATGTTTATTCTCTCTTATGTATATCGTTGTCACTCGGAGGGGAGTATATGTAGGGATCTGATATATCGACAATTTCGACAGCGAGTTTCCACTCTACCATCGCGAACCTATTCCATGTTCTCTACCTCCCACCGTTCGCCCCACTACTCTGTCTCAGTTGGTAGCCGACCACGCCGGGTGTAACACGTACGACAGGTCCGAGCAAGGGACGCTGTTCTGTAATAAAAATCATTTTCTGAGTGGAATTCTTGTGGAGTTAATTTCACCTATCCTATAGCTTGCTATAGTAATTAACTGTTTTCTAAGTGAGTGGGGGTATAACACCCCACAAGTAGCGCCACAGTAGTGTCCTCTATTAATAAAAGCAAACAATACAGAGATTGTATCGTATTTAAATTTAAACCTCAACAGATTTCAGAAATGTTTTTTTTTTAGTAATTTTAAACGTCTTTGTAGAATTTAAAGGATTTCAAGTGATATTTAAGGATTCCAAAAGTTTCCGTGGAATTTAAGGAATTTAAAGAAATTTTTATGAATATAAAAAGATTTCTACGAATTTTAAAGGATTCCAAAAGTTAAAATAAAATAATTTTATAGAATTTTAAGAGATTTCAAGTTTTTTTTTTAGTAATTTGAAGCGACATGGTCCATTGATAGGTGAGTTTAGAATGCCCAGGCGACGAAAGAAAAGAATCATAGATGCTCGCCAAAACGATTCATGATTATAAAAGTATTTATAATCATAAATACATTTTGGCGGACCTCAAAGCAAATCCGAACGAAATTTTTGGTTTAGATTTAGAAACTAAACTCTTACAGCTCTGACTTTTCTCATAATTTAAGGAATTTCAAAGAATTAAAAAAATATTTCAAAGAATTTAAATATTTTCAAGATATTTCACAAGATTTCAAAAATATCAAGTTAAAAGATTCCAAGAGATTTGAAGTGATTTTAAGAAATTTAAAGTAATTTCAAGAGATTTCAAGAAATTTCAAGTTATTTTAAGGAATTTTTAAAGAATATTATACAGGGTGTCCCACCACCTATACAACTACCGGTGATATGTGATAGAGCTCAATAAAATAAACCAAAAAGTCCCCTGACAAAATTTTGTTCGGGCCTTAGTTTGGGTACAGTAAAGCTTCAAACTTGGGCATAATAAACCAATCAGGAGCGGGAGCGGGAACTGAAGTGTGCCGCCAACACGCATATTATCTTAACACTTTTGACACACAAACAAGGGGTTGCTAAATCTTGCTCCTGATTGGTTTATTATGCCCAACTTTGAAGCTTTACTATGCCCAAACTAAGGCCCGGATAAAATTTTGCCAGAGGACTTTTTGGTTTATTTTTTTGTGCTCTATCACATATTACCGGTAGTTGTATAGGTGCTGGGACACCCTGTATAATTATCGTGGTTGTAACAATTGTAAAATTGTGAATTTGGTCGTAACGGTTTTGCGATAAAATTCACTCTAAACGAAATTTTTGGATTAGGTTCAGAAAATAAATTCTTACAGCTCTGACTTTCCCCATAATTTTCTGCCAGAGAATTGCAATTTCAAAGGAAGTCTCATGTGGTTCAGACAAATTCCAAATCCTCAGCATCGCGTCTCCAGCTCCAAAGGCAATTTGAGCCGTATCAAGAGGACAGGCAGAAAGGCAATAAACAAAACCTCCCTGAGTTGGGATTCGGTACTCAGTAGTGGCTTTGTCTTCCAGCAAATCACAACAAATCACCTGACGATCTTGGCCTAAGGTCCAAATTCTTCTCCTATAAATTCAAAATTAAATTTTAATCTCAATTAAGTAATTATTGTTAATCTCAAAATTCCAACTCTTCACTTTACTTAACACATATTATAATTAGATACTTTTACGCTTTATAGCGGGACTCTTATTACATTCTCATCATATGAGAAGGTAAAATTGATTAGTTTTATGTGAAAAATCACATGAGAAAAAACGGTTTTTACGCCGGTGTCTGTCTGTTTATCGTCCGTCGTCTATGGACACGATAACTTTCGAAAGAATTATGGGATTGGATTGCGCCTTGGCACATTTGTTTAAGGCATAAAAAGAAAGGAAGAATTTGTTAACTAGCCTTTTTTGACCAACGGTTCTAGTTTCACCCATCAAAAACGCTTTTTGAAAATTAAAAAATTCAATCTTACGGCCAAACTATACGAAATACGAAAAAATGTTAATAAAAAGAATTTTTGGTCTTAAAAAGTTCTAAAAATTCTCCCTTGGCTATTTTTTGATAGGATAAGTAAATTTCAGTTTAATCGTAAAAAATATCGTTAAAGAATTATAAATTCAATTTTCCCGAAAAAAAAAAACGTGAAACTTTGCTTTTTGAAAGCCCTACAAGATTGTCATAACAACTTTTTGAATTTTCTTGAAAAATCGTGTGGTAGGAGGCATACATACCTAGTTTGTTTTTTAAGTATGGAAAATGGTATTGGAATATTTTAAATTTAATTTTTGAGCCAAACGACGAGAAGTAAGAAAAAAAAAAAGCCAAAGGAGTAGAATTTGTGCTTTTAAAAGATCAAATAAAATTGCTGTTAAACATTTTTTTCTAATCGTCTTTTTTTAACCAATTATTTGTATCTATTATACGGTGAGCAGAACCGAAAGCGGAGCGTGAGGTTTAAGTGATTTTTAAATCAATTATCGAGCGCGAAGCGCGAGTGTCCAGATGAGAATGTATTCGTTAAGGTCGACAGAAACTTAAGCAAATTAATTCTCCTCTTCATTAAAACTAAAGTAATTAAAGCAAAAGCATGTAACAGTGATAAAGCTTGCTAAATGAGCTTTAACTCGCTAAACGCCGATAAAGCCTGCTAAGCGCTGCGAAGCGCGAGGTTCAATGAGAATGTTCCCAGATCATTATACATTTTTTTAAATAGAATTATGCATATGGAGCAAAAAAATGTACGATTTTAATACTTTCTGAGTAAAATGAGACGATTGAATTCTTCGTTTTAAAAAGCGAAAAAAATTTTATTTTTTCATCACATGTCCAAAAAACGCACGTTTTCGAACGTGTAAAGCAGGCTGGACGTTGATGTTTTCAGACCGGAAAGCAAAGCAGGGAAAAAACTCTCATAACAGGGAAAAAAACTCGTAACAGAGAAAAAAAACTCGTAACAGGGAAAAAAACTCAGAGCAGGGAAAAAACTCTCAGAAGAGGGAAAAAAAACTCTAAACGTGCGCCTCTAGCGGAGAATATTGGCACTTCGTCCCGTGTAACCTCAATATCGAAAACTTGCGCCTTTTGGACATTTGTTGAAGAAAAGAACATATGGACCAAGGGAGGGAGGCATTTTTGTCTCGCGCGTCGTTTGCAGCACTTTCTTCGGTCTCGGAGCGCCCTCGACCTGCGACTCGTGCTGCAAACGTCGCGCTCGATAAAAAACGCCTTTTCCCTCCCTTGGTGCATAATATACTATTAACCATTTTTCCACTCTATAGACATATTTATATTTTAAAACAGAGTTCATCTACAGAGCGAAGAGAAATATAATATAATAATATAATAATTTTTGAGTAAAATGAGTTTTATTTTGAGATTGGAATTTGTATTCAACACCTTTAAATCCAGCCATACGAGGATGGGGTGAAAAGTTTCCGGCCTGATAAGGAAAAACAACTTTTTTCCATTTTTTCTTCACTTCATTTTT
>JAUESH010000042.1:3104236-3123053 GCA_032275165.1 Synergus magnus
AGAGGAGTTAGATACTGTATATGGAGACTCTGCTCCATCATTTACGACTGTGAAATTTTGGGCAGCAGAATTCAAACATGGCCGTACCAGCTTGACTGATGATGAGCGTCCGTTGCGGCCAAAAACTGCGACAGCCAGCGATAACATCGAAAAAGTTCACCAAATGGTGCTGGACAATCATCGAATTAAGGTTAGAGAGATAGAAGAGGTTATTGGAATATCAGAAGAACGCATTTGTCATATACTGACTGAAGAATTGGGTATGCGTAAGCTATCCGCACGTTGGCTGCCGCGTTTGCTCACTTTGGACCAAAAACACTTCGGTGTTCGCCATGGCTAAAATTCACGAATTGCACTTCGAATTGGTTGACCACCCACCGTATTCACCAGATCTGGCTCTAAGCGACTTTATTCTGTTTCCTAACCTTAAAGCTTCATTTGAGGAGATAGATTTTCATCGAACGAGGAGGTTACCGCATACGTAAACGCATATTTTGAGGAGAGAGATGTTAACTATTATTTGGAAGGGTTAATGAAGTTAGAGCATCACTGGAATAAGTGTATTGACTTAAAAGGTGACTATGTTGAAAAATAAAAATGATTTTAAAGAAAAAATCTCTTCTTTCTTAGCTAGGTCAGAAACTTTTCAGACAACCCTCGTAGGTGCGCTTATCCCTTGCGATTCTTGTCAGTTCTCTCACTATCATAGGTGTGCTTAAATATACGAGAGCGCTAGAGTTTTTACCGGACGAGAGCTCCCCGATCTGCTCGGTTAGCCGCGTCCGGCTCAGCAAAGTTGCAAGCGACGTGCAGTCGCTTATAAATGTTCGAAATTGTAATGGATGACGGTACGCTAGAGATGGGGACATAGCTGGGATAGAGGCTCGCTAGGCTCAACGACCGAAGTTCGGTTAACGTGTGCGTCGATAACGCACACATGTGTAACCTCTCATTACATCCCCCTCCCCGTTTCGAAGAGCAAAATTTAAGAATCGAAAATATGTAGATAAATGCATTTGGAAATAATATCTGTATAAACGATATCAATACAATGTATAAACGGAAATACAATTTGAGAAATACAAATTCGGTAGAACAGATACGGTTAAAAAAAAATTTGTATTGGCTGAGCAGGACGAGCCAGTGGTGTTGGTTGAGCCGAATGCGTCAGCCGCATTGGCTGTGTGGCCAGTATGAGTTGAGATGGTGGTATTTTTCAGCAGTTCACAACACGAGGTACACGTGGTTGGGTTCACAAAA
This sequence comes from Synergus magnus, assembly GCA_032275165.1. Lineage (NCBI taxonomy): Eukaryota > Metazoa > Arthropoda > Insecta > Hymenoptera > Cynipidae > Synergus > Synergus magnus. The sequence continues at coordinate 3,105,497 of JAUESH010000042.1, forward strand.
AGTTAACGACGAGTTATCGTATTAACTTACGTTTGCTAAAAGTTGAGTTCACTGGTAACTTCACAGAAGGCTGAACTGTTCGGCATCTGTCAGCAGTATCTGAGCAGATTTGTGTTCATTCGATGAACTTGTGAAGCTGATCGTTATAATGCGTTACGTAATTGGGTTGTCATGGTACATTCTGTTTTGGGCTTGCTTGCCTTCTAGATGTGTAATTGCATTGGTGTAGTGTTTTGGGTATTTTCCTGGAGTTATGTGAGACGGTGGTTCCCTGAGATTTCTGTCATGGTGGCGGTTTGGTGACAGCTCGTGGTAGAGCCCTGAAGTGTGTTCGGGGAAAAAAAGAGCGGTTCGGAAACGCGATTCACAATGTTATCCGGACAAGTATATAGGTTCGAATAAGTCGGTGCGGTTAACAAAATGTGTGCTTGGGTGTCTCGTCTGGTAAACAGTTAAAATGTAATATGGTACGGTGTCGCAGTTTAAAAAATGTACTACGGTTCGGTGTCGCGGATATCAATCGGTCAGTAGTGTGGTTAAAAATCAGTATCCAGTGGTATCCAATGAGATATCAGAAAGAATTATACTCGTTTGGCTTTTTGGGTAGTGCAATGTGGTCTCCGCTGGTTAAAAAAAGTCTGTCCTAGTCTGTTCGAAGTCTAAATTTTTTGGTGTCATAAACGATTGAATACCTACCGAAACATCGATGTCAAAAACATCGACATCGAAAATAAAATATCAATGTTTTCGATATTATCGTTGACCCATCACTAAATACTGAATTTACGTTTCGAAATTAAAAAGAGATTGATATATCAGAGTTAAGGTTATATAAAAAGGACTAAAATGTTAGTCTTGTAAGAAAAGCTTGCAACTTTTATGAAATTATATTAGTGTAAAATTTTAAGTAAAAGTATTAAACTTCTTTTTCAGACACTTGGCCTTACCACGTCTTACACCGCGACCTGTGCACCATGCTTCGGTCAATCAAACCATACGAGGTGATCTGAGTTCTCTCCAATGGCTTGAAGGGTGGATTCAAGCTGATTTCAAAGACGAGGATCTTATTCACGTAGTATATTCAGCCTTGAATTTCAAAGATGTAATGCTAGCTACCGGCAAACTGGCAAAAGAGGTAGTTGTTACATCAAGACTGCAAGATTGTGTTATCGGCTTCGAATATAGCGGCGTTGATCAATCTGGACGTCGTCGAATGGGTATAGTGCCCAATAATGCGTTAACCAATCTGCGTGTAGTGCGAAAATCTTTATCCTGGGATGTGCCCGATTATTGGACACTAGAAGACGCAGCAACAGTTCCCTGCGTTTATTGTACTTGTTTTTACGCCTTATATTTAAGTGGAAAAATGAAGAAAGGCGACAAAATACTGATTCATTCTGGTACCGGTGGCATAGGACAAGCTGCAATAAATCTTGCCTTGTATGAAGGTTGTGAAATTTTTACCACTGTTGGAACTCCAGAGAAACGGAAATTTATTAAGGAAATGTTTCCGCAAATTCCTGATGATCACATTGGCAATTCTCGAGACACTAGTTTTGAACAAATGATTACGACTCAGACTAACGGCGAAGGTGTTGATATCGTCTTAAATTCATTAGCAGAGGAGAAGTTACTAGCCTCAATTCGCTGTTTAGCTCGAGGTGGTCGCTTTCTGGAAATAGGAAAATTTGATCTCGTAGCAAAAAACTTGATTGGACTAAAGAATTTTTCGCAGGAAATAAGCTATCACGGTATTATGTTGGATAATTTATTCCATAGCACAGAAGAGAGACAACTTATTTTGAAGAAATTGTTTTCAACTTATTTAAAAAAGGGTGCCATTAAACCTCTCGTGAGAACCGTATTCTCAAAGGATGAAGTAGAAGCTGCATTTAAGTACATGGCTGTAGGAAAACACATAGGAAAGGTGTTAATAAATGTGCATAATGAAGAACCACTGAATGCATACGTTATCGCTATTCCTCGTTATCATTGTCGAAGCGATTGTAGTTATCTTATTCATGGAGGTCTAGGAGGTTTCGGTTTAGAACTCGCAGACTGGTTAGTTCTTCGAGGAGCGAAAAATTTAGTGCTTACATCTCGAAAAGGCATAAAAAATGGTTACCAACGAATGCGAATAGAATTGTGGAAGAGCTACGGTGTAAAGATTTTAATCATTTCTGAGAAGGATGCATCAAAGCGACAAGATTGCGAATCAATTCTTAAATCCACTCAAGAATTTGGACCAATTGATGGCATTTTTAACTTAGCTGTTGTTCTTAAGGACAATCTGTGGGAAAATCAGACCGCAAAAACATTCGAAGAATCTTTTAGGTCGAAAGCATGGAGTACAAAGAATTTCGATGAGTTGTCGCGAAAGATGTGTCCTTATCTTCGTCATTTCGTCGTATTTTCTTCTGTATCATGTGGCCGTGGTATTGCTGGCCAAACGAACTATGGAATGGCAAATTCCGTTACGGAGAGAATTTGCGAAAAGCGTGCAACTGAAGGTCTTCCTGCTTTAGCTGTTCAGTGGGGTGCAGTGGGCGATGTTGGTATTGTAACTGAGATGCAAGAAGATCAAGGTATCGAGGAACTCGTTATTAGTGGCACTCTTCAGCAAAGCATATCATCTTGCCTGAAGGAACTTGAAGGATTCTTACTTCAAGAGAGTCCAATTGTTGCCAGCATGGTAGTTGCTGAGAAGCTTGATGGAGGCGGAGGTGCATCAAATATTGTAGATGCAGTCCTCAACATATTAAGTAATCAATTTTCATTAATGCTTATCAGTACAAATGATAAATCGTAATATAAATTTATTTATTATTATATATAGTAATAAATTTCTTTATGATAAATAACTGACTAGTTGTTGCTGCACTTTCTAACATGTACGTTGCATATTTTATAGGCTTGAAGGATATAAAATCCGTGAGTCAACAAACTTCTTTGGCGGAACTTGGAATGGATTCGATGATGGCTGTAGAAATCAAACAAACATTAGAGAGAAAATTCGAAGTTTACCTCACTACTCAAGATATTCGTGGTCTTACTTTTGCTAAGTTGATACAGATATCCTCACAGCAAAATGAAAGTGAAAGGAAAACTGATGATAATGTAGAGACCAAATCAGATCTTTTGAGCGGAATGCGGTTGTTAGTGCGGACACTGGGAGCTGATAATATGAATCCGGAAGTATTCTTTAAACTGCCCACGAAAGAAGAGAAAGGCAAGGGGGAAGTGTTCTTTATTCCTGGATTAGAAGGAAATGGATCGATATTTATACCACTGGCCGATAAAATCAGAGCACCAGCTACATGCTTGCAATTAAATTTAAATAATGATAAAGATATTAGTATTGAGGACATGGGTCAGGAACTTTTACCGGTTTGTTTATTTAATATTTTCTCCCGTTTCAATTAAGTGATACTACATACCCAATAATATAATTTTCAACAATTTTAGCATGTATTGAGTAGAAGCAAAGAAGGACAGAGCTTTGTTTTAGTTGGCTACTCATTTGGATCACTTGTGACAATCGAACTCGCAAGAATATTGGAAGAAAAAGGCCTTAATGGTCGATTGATACTCATTGATGGTTCACCAGATTTAATAAAAGCTATTAAGGATCAACAACTTACTTCACTGTCAGACGAAGAACTTCAAAACAGTGTTTTAATGGCCATTATAAATATCTTAGCACCGAGGCTTAGTTTACAGGTAAAACAGTTAGGAATATAAACTTTTCTGTAAACGTCCGCAAAGAAAGGGTCCTAACGCAGAAAAATCTGAATTCGTAGCCGAGTCCGCAAGCAGGCATTTGACAAAAGCAGACATCGACGAAAAGAATCCCCTCTACTTACCACTCACTTTTAAGGTGATTCCACAAATGAACCTAAACGCGTACGCAAGCAACAACGCACGCAAGCCGAACGCGCACCACAATGCAAATGCGCCTCTGTCTCTTTCTTTCGGCTGCAGAAAGAAAGAGACAGAGGCGCATTTACGGTATGATACGCGATCAACTTGCGTGCGTTCTTGCTTGCGTACGCGTACCCCTACGCCTTTAGGCACATATGTGGAATCACCTTTAGGTGCCGAATCTGTGATTTCATGGACACGGCGCGTATACCTGTAGTGGTAAGTAGTGGGATTGGTTTTCGTAGGTCTCTCGTTCGGTCTCCGTGTGCACTTATTATGTCTGTGTTTGTATCTTAATAACAAAAAAAGTAATCAACTTGTAGGATGTGTGAAGGTGTGTGTGAATAAGCGTCTGATAAGGATGAGATCGAGAGGTAGGAGAGGAGAGTCTCAATCCTGACATGGTCGAGTGAAGATCTTAGCTAATTGGTGATAACTAAATGTAGTGTTTCAAATTGAAGTGCACTTGGATTCCGGAAAATATTGGTGTGGTTACGTGTTTGACCCTTTTCTGATATTTAGTTTAAGTACGAACGATCTAAACTATCTTACAAACTTAAAAATTTTCTGATTTGTGGGCGGTCACATATTCTTATATTCTGCAGAAAAATGGCAAGTGCGAAGACTTTTGGATTGAAATTGATTGAAACTCACCGTGATATGGGGCAAAATTTGCCAAGTGTACCCGACTAAAATTTTTGTAACCCCGATTTAATGGAAACTCTGCTAAATTGTAGTACTAGTGAACTTCTTCAAATCCTGTAAAGGAAAGTGCGTCAGTACATCGGGTTGTCAAGATACAGGGGTACGAATTTTCAATGTTTTACCCCATCTTCTCATTTTCAATTTATACTAACTTCGGTTAAAATCGTCCAATTTAACTTTTTAGTTTGTTTTATTATTTTTCATTATTTATTTTTTAATAAGATGCTTAGGTCATTTCCCTGTAAAAATGAGTTGCTTAATACTAAAATACTTTCTGAAAAAAAAAAAAAAAAAAAACAAATCTTGAGATCAAGGTTTAAAGGCATGAATTGAATGTAAGTGCATATATTGCCTGTTTAGGTCTCAAGAATAAAGGATCGCATGCGCAGAACAGTTTGAATTAATTTAAATAATTTACGCATCTCAAAAGTCGAAGTGGTATTAAAAATCAAAAGCCAATATTTCCTAGCCACATTCGGGTCCGCATGATTTCTGAGAAACGGTGGTCTGAAGACGTTATAGACTGGACATTTTACCAATAAATGAAATAAATCCTCCACCTGATTAAGGTTACATATAGAACAGAATTTATCTGCTACGAAATTATATCAAAGTCATATCCAAAGTCAAAGGAAGGTAAGGATAAACTTGCAAGCTCTTAGAGGAATCCAATCTTGCAAGGTCAGAACTTAAGAGGTGTTCCCTGTATATGTCTAGAATAAGCTCCTTGTTTAAGTTTAAAGAATTGGCATTTAAAGTGGAACACATATTCCCCAACCTGCACTGGTCAAAAAAAATACTTCATTTGCAAGAACCAATTATACTCGGGCTTTGCATCTTTTTCGCTAGATAAGCCAATCAATTTTTCTGGGCACGATTTCGGATATTTCCCATCTGTCATGTCGAAGACTTTTTCAAGCCAGTTCAAAGTCTGTTTCAGGATATCATATGAGAGTTGCCTAGAACCTATCTCAGTCCTGATCTCATAATTAGGTGTATAAAGGGGAAGAGCCAGTATTCTCTCGTAGAAATTCGTCTGAATTTTCTCAAAAGATGCATGATACCCTAAATCCCAGGCAGCAACAGCATAGTGAAGGACACTAAGTCATAAGCTGCGAAACAGCACGCTCTTAGTGTCCCAGGAATCCGAATTCGATACTAATAGACTTTTAAGGACTGCTTCCATAGCTACGTTTGAGACACTTATCCTTTTTTCACTCGTTTTGGCAAATCGCCCCGAGCTAGAGAAAGTGGTACCTAGGTAGTCATATGTCTGCACGATCTCCAGAGGTTCACCCCTATAACGGAAGTTATAATCTTGTCTAATACTTTAAACGCATTTTTCTCAAAACAATGTTTTTCGGACGCCCTCCACGATTTCTCCGGAAACAGTCGGCCAATCTTTCTGAAATTTTGACCACAAAAAATTCTCGAAAATAGCCTATTTTTTTAGCCTACCAACTAGTTTACACCCTTAATGGAAAGAAAATTTTCTTCGCAGTACTGAGCGATTATGTTTATACTTTTTTGAATGTCAACTGGAGAAGCTGCCATCACCACTATATCATCCGCGTAAGCCAAAAAGAATACTTCAGTAAAATGATTAACCATAATTCCTCTGGCTCCGTGATTTATTAAGTATTCTTCAAGATCACTGAGAAACAAAGAAAATAGTATCGGACTCAGACTTTCACCCTGGAGGAGACCTAAGGTTGCCTCTACCAGAGTGGTGCTCCCTTCAGTTGTGCGTAGAGAAACGGTAGCCTTCTGATAAAGGTTAGAAATAATTTTTAGCATTTTGGTACTGACGCCCTTCTTCAGGAGTTTTTTCTAGAGACGACGATGCTTAATAGAGGGCAAAGCCCACTTAAAGTCAACAAAGAATGAAAAGATTGTACCGCTAGGTGCAGAGAGACATATTTGAATAATGAAAGATAGAGTGAAAATGTGATCCAGGCAGCTCCTTCCACTCCTGAAAGCAGCTTGGTTTTCCGGTAGAGAGTCAGTATATTCAGCCCACCTGGAGAGTCTGGCTAGCAATACCTGCGTGAAAATCTTAGTTATGCAGTTAACAAGACAAATTTCTCTGTAATTAGAGGGATCTGATTTAGGGCCTTTTTTATATAACATAAAAAGATGAATTTTTGCGCAAATAGATAGGACTTCTTCTTCCTCCAGATCTTGCCGAACAAGCCTTCCAAATATAGGAGCCAATTCTCAGGGAGACACTTATAAAATTCATTGCTTATGCCATCCACACCCGGAGCCTTGTTTAATTTACATACATTTCCTTAAACTTTCTCGAATTTCATTTTGGGGAAATATCTGAGTCCAAAAGAGGATGAGATACATCAAACAAACAGATGTCTAACGCCGTACGAAATGGAAACATTCTATTGAAAAATTCTTGCCAATAAGCTAATATACCGATGGTGGAGGCTCGAAATCTAAAATTTTTAACCGCCTTCCAGAATGTCATTGAATTATTAGCTGAGTCCAGGTCATTAAGGCGGGAATTCTCAAATTCCTTGCATTTCCTGTCAATCACACAAACATATTGGCCTTTCGACGCCTTGTATACCCTAACTTCATCATCCGAGAACCTTGATTCTTTACATTTTTTAAATACCTTCTTAGTTTACGAGCAAAATAGGAACATTCATCATCGTACCAGAATTTTGTTCTGAACTTCCCTATATAATGCTTTCTGGTCAACCCCACATCTTTCGCGATCCGAGTAATTGTGTCCGTGAGATTATCATTTAACTCATCAATAGATGAGTTTTCCTGAAGGGTGACATTAGGAGCGGACAACATGCCCTCGATGAAGGGTACTGTTAGGTGATTCTTCCATTTGATCAATTCATGTGAAAAATTTACATGTAGGTGAGAATCCGACTTCTCTTTATGAAACAAGAGTAATTTGGTAAAGATTGGAAAGTGGTCGGATCCTGTTAACATCGACATAGTATCGAAATCCTCTATAACTTCTAAAAAGCTAATGTTACAGGCAGCAAGATCAATTACACTATTACCCAATGGCTCCTGAGAGAACAAACATTTAGGACTATTATTAGACACTCTACTGTCTGAATTATTATTGACGTTGAGACTAATTCTCTCAGGGGCCATGAAGGTATATTGAGTAGGTGTGTCCCCTGGAAATCTCCCATTTAATGTCACCATATTATTACTTTCTAACAATTTTGTCAACACAGAGCCATGACAAGTAATTCTTTTATCCAGAAAAAGTCGATTATGTGTCGCTGTAATACTAGGTGAGATTATCTCAGAATTCAATTGATTCAGCATATCTATACCAGAATTGAAGTCTCCCTCCCCCAACCAATACAGGCAAATGGGGATATTTTACTAGAAACTCAGAAAGAGTAGTATCAAGTGTCTCAATATGATTAGCTATATGCGATGAGGGGGAAAAGTAAACATCGCCTAGAATAAACTCTACGTCGCCAAATTTACACTTTATAAAAATCCAAGACGCAGTCCTAACAGTTATTTCGTATTTATAAATTTCGTTATTTATTAGAATAGCAATGTCCCCGCTGGGACGGCCTCTTGGATTATTACGAGTAGCATTACTGACAGTAAAATCATGGCTTGGTAGCCAACTTAGCCTTGTGGAGGGGGGTTCAGACAACCACGTTTCACATATGCATATAATATTGAGTGGGAGGACATACTCCTCAATTTTCGATACGTTGGCAAAACTATGTACGTTCCAATGGATGACACGAACCTAATTCCTAATCCGAGAGGATTTATCCCCCACTGACGACGAATTAATCTTCGGCAGATGTGTAAATTTCCAGGGTGAGCTCCTGCATTGCTATTCAGTTGCAGACTTATTTCTGACGTTGTTGCGTGTTCTGTAGGAAGCACTTCGACGAGGTGTTGATTCCAAATATCTGTCAATCGAGGAGGCAGAGTCGGAAGAAGTGCTACCCTTTCGCTTGTCGTTGAGCGGTCTGCCTCTGCTATTCTTTTTGACAGTGTTAGAGGCCTGAGAGAAGTTATCCACCGAGTTCCCTTTCGGGGTTGACTTTAAATCAGAAGTGAATTCCTGAATTTCCCTTTGAGAGAAAGACTTATTGTCGATACACAATTTGGTTCCTTTTAGGAAAATATTCAATCTCGTGGGTTTGAGTTTATTTCTTATTTCAAGCAGTGTTTTCCTTTCCTCTCTCTCTCTCGACCTTCGATCTATTATTACTGACTGCGAGTTTGTGTATTTTCAGCTTAGCTGTCTTATCAAATATCATCTGTTTCCACTTGCAAGTAACCAGCTTTATCAGTACTGGGCTGACACCGGGCGTACTACCCAAGCTGAAAACGGAGTCAATAGCATTTTCATTTATTGCGATATCAGCCTTAGCAAAAACACTCAATACAGATGCTTGCAGATCTCTGTGCATCGCTGCGTTATCCGGACGGTTGTACAACACATTGTTCCTCTTAGCCTGCGCCTGAAGCGACATGACTGCCCTTTGTTAACTCGAAACCGTAGATTCGAGAGCCAGGTTTTTGGTCATCAGTTCATTGTTTTTGGCCTTTATACTCTCGTTTTCCTCCTTTAATGATTCTAGATCTTTTTTCATATGGGCTGTCTTTACCTTCAAAGAGCTGACAACCTTCTTAATAGAGGCGAGACAAGCAGTATCCTTCTTGATTGAGCTAAGTATTGCCTCCAATTTTTAGGATCCATTTTAGATTTTCGTACATACGGGCCTGAGCAATGTTTAAGATGGCCAATGTTCTTAGGAAGGATCTTAGAAACACCACCTCGATGTATACGCTAGATTGTATCGAAAATCCAGTTTTTCATGTTTTGGATGATGGGGGGTGCGGAAAAGTTGTGAAACCATGCCAAATGAAAGTAAAAAAAGATTCAGTCCGATCGGATAATATTTACTATCCTCGCAGCGCCCTTGAAGTTTTGAAATTTTCATGAAAACATGCAAATTTGCTCGTAGCTTTGCGCGGCAACCCCGAAGGTCGCTATGGTAATATTTGAACTCGAGGGGTCATAAAATGTGTCTCGACATACCATGAAAGCGATTGGTCGAACCGGAATTTTCATTTAAGTCCCGAAGACCAGGTAGAAAAATGTTGGAAAATGTGCAATTTTAGTGAATTGTAGCAAATACGGCATATACCTAGGTAAGCGCCGCAACGAGTTAGGAACTAAGAAATAGTGCGGTGGAGGTGGGGTGGGGGGTTAGGGACCCCCCAACCCGGGTGTAAAGCTCTTTGCTCGTTTTTCGGAGGGTAAAAATGGCACAGAACCCACCACGAGAAGGTGGTTCCACGTCGGGTTCCGCCCTCTCCCATCCCAACTGATCAACCATAAATGGAAGGACTCTTTCACTCCGAAGTCAGATTCCGAGTCCGCGCTTGATGCGGCAACAAAATCTTTCTTTGTATTGAACTTAGGCATAATTTTTCTTGACCTGAGTGTAGACTTAATGTACCCGTCACGTGCTTCTGCACCACACACGTTTTTTGCGGCTTGGGTAACAAGTTTTACCGTTCTTTCCACCGCCTGTTTGTGACAAGGAAAGTCTCCAACCAAACTCACGACCTTAGAACAGTCTTCAACACACGACTGAATTGCTTCGTCTGCTGCTCCACTCAAAATTGGGGGTTCAAATAATTCACCTTTGGGCCAATTTACCATTTCCGTGTACTGTGTTGCTTGAAAATTTAGTACAGGAACACGGAAAATGCGTGGGTCTGTGTCTCCGCCCCCGCCTTCTGCAGCCGCAGCCTGCTGCCTCTTTGACAGAATTGTTTGAACTGCCATTTTTCTAACTTCCTGTCTTTCGTCTGCCAACATGGACAGAAGAACATTTTCTTGGTGCGCAAAGTGCGCATTATTGCTGATGACCGGGTCGATAACATCACGGTGTTTCTTAGGCAAATACCTTGATCTCTTCACTATTTCAAAAAGCAACATGCTGCCATCGACAAAGGAGTGCTTGATCTTGATATCAAACCATGACGGGACGTAAACTTTCAAGACAAAACTAACTAAAGCTTTCAGATTAGTGGATGGCCTGGTTGTTTCTACGTAAAGACGAAGTATCTTGTTGGCTGCGGTTAGCCTCTCTAGGTCCTCAGAACACACTCCTGATTGAATGGCCATGGAAATGGCACACAGGTACTTCTGATCCTTACTCAGCTTTGCAACATCTACATTCGGCAAGTCCACATACAATTTTTTGAAGCTGCATACAGGGAGGCTTTCACATTTCTCTAGCTGTTTGCCTATTGTTCCACAAAAAGTGTTAGGACCACTGGTGATACCATCAAGAGACTACATAAGGTACCTGAGAGGCAATCCATTAAAATAGAGGAGACAAACAATCCATTGTAATGGATGTTTTAGTTCCTTCTCCAACAAACGAATTACACCACCCTTGTGTCCGGTGTTTACGTTAGTTCCATCACAACCAACAGCAACAAGAAATTGTCTGGCATCATTTTCATCTAAAAAGTTGAGGATGCATTTTGAAATGTCAGTTGCTTAGCCCGATAACGAGTAACGTGGCCAATATAACACGAGCCTGGCTTTTGCCCCTTCTTTTACTTTTACACTAGTTTTATCCTTACGGTCGTCAAAGTAAAGACCGCGAAGTGGGTTTTTGGTAAAACAAATCAACAGGAGACACATGACTACCACGGTCTACTGTTTTGACTCTTTAAATTTTGGATTTATCTATCAAAAATGAGTTATCTGTGCTACTGATAAGACCAACATCTGTAAGAACCGCTGAGGCTATGACAGCTGTTTGCTTGAAGCTCAAGCCATACCTATCACTTACTAGAGCAGTATTAAGCAGTGCAGATATATTTTGTGAAGTTCCTGGGTTATTTCCTTCCGGAATATCTGGGTCCATAGGGCATTTATAAAAAGCCACGTCGAAAAGTACATTAGACTTTTCAACAAATTTTTCAACGGCCCATTTTAAACCGCTACTGTCTTTCCTAGACTTTTTCTGGTATGACTTAAGGAGGTTCTGGTGTTCTTTATGAAAAGAAACAATTCTATCAGTGATTGTGTCATGGCCCGCTGCAGGTATTGATGCCTTTTCATACAGGGTCAAAACCTTAGTCGCAACAATCTTAGCTACGTCCAGGAAAGGAGCTTTAGAAGAAAGTTCTTTCACATGCGTGTTATTGAACTTTTCGTCAAAACAGGCCAGGACATCCTTCAACGTCGATAGTTGACTCTCCGGCAAACTTCGTTGAGTACCAAGTTTAGGGCAGGTATAAGAAGATCTTGTAGGTCGTATTATGCTGGCCAGGAGCCACAGACTAAGGAAAACCTTCAACCAAGTCTAAAAGAAATAGACTAGTGTGTTGAGAATCAACAATGAAGCGAGACAAGTAGGAACAAGTCAAAACGAGTCGAGATGAGATGCACGCGCCAGTCAAAACAACGAAGCGAGCGTAGGAATGGGACGGCCGGCGGGCGACGCGCAGTAGCGGGAGGGGGGTGGCGGCGGCGCAGGGGTGGGGTGGTGTCCCTAACCCCCTACCCCACCTCTACCGCACTATTTCTTAGTCCCTAACTCGTTGCGGCGCTTACCTAAGTATATGCCGTATTTGCTACAATTCACTAAAATTGCACATTTTTCACCATTTTTCTACCTGGTTTTCGGGGCTTAAATGAAAATCCCGGTTCGACGAATCGCTTTCATAGTATGTCGAGACACATTTTATGACCCTCGAGCCGTGCAAAGCTACGAGCAAATTTGCATGTTTTCATGAAAATTTCAAAACTTCAAGGGCGCTGTGAGGATAGTAAATATTATCCGATCGGACTGAATCTTTTTTTACTTTCATTTGGCATGGTTTCACAACTTTTCCGCACCCCCATCATCCAAAACATAAAAAACTGGATTTTCGATACACTCTGGTATACGCCCCGCACAGTTTATGTCCAATTTTAAGTGAAATGTTCACAAAAAGGGAAATTGACAGGAGAACTTAAAGAAACCCTTTTACAGAAACCGCACCATTCACAATACTCCCGAAATTCATTAATGGCCTCAAGATTAATCGGATTTACGAGGAGCTCGAGCGATATCAAACCATACTGCACGACGCCATTTTAAGCATTTTAACTTTTTAATATGTGCTTTAGAAAGGTTTTTTTCTCGAACTTTTCAATTAATAGAACCATATAAAATATAACCATACCAAAGATTCCTTGTGCCCAGACGAATCGATTGACCTATATGACTAATGCATTTAATTGAAAAGTAAGGAAGTTTTGGTTATTTATAATTTTGAAAAATTTGTTTTTTCACCTATGTCTTCAAATAAGCAAAATTCAAAGCTGATGTGAAGAAAATAAAGATTCCTTGTGTCGAGACGAATCGATTGACCTAATATTAATACATTTGATTAATTAATTAGTACTTCCTCTATGAGGAAGCAAATCATATTTGCTTCCAGGAAGCAAAGTGCTCATTGAATGAGCACAAAAGTTGTTACAACTTCACAACTAGTTTCATCTATGTCTTCAAATAAACAAAATTCAAAGCTGATGTAAGGAAAATAAAGATTTCTTGTGTTGAGACGAATCGATTGACCTAATATTAAAACATTTGATTAATTAATTAATGCTTCCTCTATGAGGAAGCAAATCATATTTGCTTCCAGGAAACAAAGTGCTCATTGAATGAGCACAAAAGTTGTTACTACTTCACAGCTAGTTTTGATATTTGACATCTTCCAGTTATGCATAGATTTGGTATTCGAACCATACGGCGACTACGGAACGTCTGGAAGAGCAATTTCGAATTGACGCGCGGCTCCCGTGCGCTTAAGAGCTTCTGTATCGTAAACAATTCTTCTTGTCCCATTTCCCATTCTATGTAATTTTAAAGGAAAAAACGCAAGTTATTATAAATTGAAAATGAGAGAATGGGGTAAAACATTGAAAATTTGTACCCCTATATCTTGACAACTCGACGTACTGACACACCTCTTTTTACAGAATTTGAAGAAGTTCACAAGTACTACAATTTAGCAGAGTTTCGATTAAATCGGGTATAACAAAATTTTAGGCGGGTACACTTGACAAATTTTGCCCCATATATATACATTATTATGAATGTATATTGCATTCTTCCTTACAGCTTTCAGCACAATTTCAAAAGAACATATCATGGGAACAGAAAATAGAATCTACGATAGCTATGCTGCCAGAAGGAGATTTAAAATTATCTCTGGAAACGAAAAAGGCTATATGTACAGAGATTTATTACAGACTTCAAGCAGTAGAATCTTACAGCAAATCTCCTCGACAGCCCATTAGATCATCAATTGTTCTTATCAAACCGACACAACCAACTTTAAATTCTATTCCTGTGGATTATGGCCTTCAACATGTGAGTTAATTGCAATATTTAAATGTTATGGAGCCTTAGAAAAATATGTGAGACTTGAAGTAAGAAGGGTACAACAATGGGAAAATGGGGAAGGGAGATTTCCTATATGTATATTTCGTTAGGTTTAACTTCTAACACATTGCTTTCAGGTAACTCAAGGTAAAGTAGAAGTATATTATGCGGAAGGAAATCATATAACTCTACTGGAAAGTAATAAAATCGCTGCTGCAATCAATGGCGAAAAGTTATAAAAACATAATGTGGATAAATTATTTTTTACGACACATGCATGAAAATAGTAATTGGAATGTTGCCATTTTCCTGCACTTTTTGCAAAAAATAATGTCTGTTACACGTGCTGGAAGTTGAAAATTTCCGCACTTGTAGCAATTGTTAACAGGTCACATAAAATATAAAATTTGCACAACACATTAAAGTGATATGTTTTTTTTAGCTTTATATTTACGTAGATTACAGTATTCGAATATATTCATGCGTAATATATTAATATTTTTCTTTTCCGTAACCATTAATTACATTACATCAAACTTACAAGGTGCTTTGCGTTAACAAATATTTACAGATTTTTATATTAAGTTGTGCTGAAAAATAAAATGTAGACAATGTACAATTGTTTTATACCTACATCTCGAAAGATATTCTCTATACGTAAATACCTCCTAGTTCATCCTCGCTAGGCAAGCTTTTTAAAAATGTTGTACAAGCTCTAGTCTAAAAATTCAATCTTCTCATTTTTCTTAAGAAATATTAAAATTGGATACACCTTGTCAACATAACGGTAGTCTTTTTTTAAATAGGAATTTTTCTATATAGTGAAATAATTTTAATATTTCTTGAGACAAATAAGAAGATTTAATTATAAGTTAATGATCGAGTTCAACGCCCTTAATCGGTGAAATAACACTTTCATCGACAAAATCACACTGTTTCGAAAATTCACATAGGTATATATATATATATATATATATATATATATATGTATACACACGTACTCTGTACTATTATGTACAAATTCGTATTATACATATAACCTACAGATTAAAATTGTGTGCACAACATTTCATTTAATACTCGCGCAACATTTTTCCCTAAATTTAAGTTATTAACTTTGGTCGAGTACTTATCAGAGTTAGTTAGTATAATTTCTTCAAAGTAAGAAATTTCACTTGTTACAAACTTAAATATTTCATTCATTTAAATAACGAGTTCAAAAATTTCGAAAATGTTGACAGCCATGTTATAACATATAAGACGTAATTGGGTAATCCTCAAATTAGAGTAAACTGATTTCTAATATTTTCTTGTAATTAATATTTTCAAAATAGACACATTTTTAAAATGTTTCTGTTAAATTACAAATTTTTATTTACTTTGGTCCGTCCTTTTGAATTTGCGATTTAGAGATTTTTAATGTGGATGTCACAGGAAAAATTATGGTGAATTGATATTCCTGGTGAAATTTTCGGATAAAAAAATTGATATCCGTCTGAATCCGTTTTTTTCCAAAGTCTGTATCCGAGTAAATTAGTATAATTGCGAATTAGAATTAGAATAACTATATTAGAATAACTGCGAATCCCCGAAAAACTAGGAAACCTATTTGATTCACTCCAAGCTGAAGTCAAATTCAAAATTCTTACCTGAAGCAATCTGATCTAATCCAAAGTCAAATCTAAAATTCCTATCTGAATAAATCCGATTACATCCGAAGTCAAATAAAAAAACTTCATTCCGAATCAATCCAAGCCAATCCGAAGTAAAAACAAAAATTCCTTTCCGAATCAATCCGAGGTAGGACTCGAGATTTCGATTCAAATGAACTCAATCCGACCCGAGCTCAGACCCAAGATTTAACACTGAGTGAATTCGATCGATTCCGAAGTTGGCCAATTCGAATTCATTCAGATTGAATCGTATTGAAAAGTTGGTTCAGATTAGCCTCGGATTCATTCGGATTGAATGGAATGAAAAGTTGGTTCAGATTAGCCTCAGATTCATTTAGATTGATCGGATTAACCTCGGATTTATTCGGATTGAAATTACGGATTTATTCTGATCTATTTGAATTGAAAATTCGGATTGATACAGATTAAAAAAATGTTTTCGGATTAGCTTCGGACTCATTCGGATTGAAAGTTTGGTTTGATTTGGATTAGCCATTGATTCATTCAGATACGATTTCTATCCGAAGTTTTTGCCAGGGTAATTCCTCACCATAAAATTTTATTCAAGGGCATGTGGTAATTACCATAAGAGCAATTTTAGTTTCCCCAACTTTATGCTCGCAATAACAAATATTTTTTGCTAAAACTAGAACACTTCATAAAATGAAAATATTTTATAACAATGACTTGTTTTACCTTTCATTTTCTCTTTGCAGTGTCACGACATGGCTTCACAATAAATGCAAGTATTAAATCTGATCAATAAGATGTATTTTTCATTAATTCTTTCAGTACCGAAATACAGCAAAACTTTCTGTCGGACCACTTATTAAATTCTAAAAATTAAATGTAAGTTCTATTTTCCGAAGCTTGATCCTCAAATTGAAATGAATATTTCGCCTACAATCATGCGTCTTTTACAATTTTGGAAATACTTTTTTTAGAAGCCTGGTAAAAATCCTGATCTAGAAATTGTAGACTTTTCTGTTTAGTGATCATGACACTTTCTTACGCAAAATAATTGGTCATACATTTTGATTTTATTACTCATGGTCAGAATTATAGCATACATTTTACCGTAATCTCTAATAGAATTATGATGCATTTCATCCCCGTGTACATACAGTAATTTCAGTTCGAATTCCTCTCTTAAACATATTGCGCGAATTGGCCCCTTATCCGCTGCAAGAAGAAATGCACTAGAGGTTAATTTTTTTCAATTTTGTTCAGGTTTCTACGTACTTTGAATCCTTTTTCAGTCATTTTGAGCGCTAAATGGAATTTTTTACATTAAGAGCTTGTTATTGATGGTTCGCGTGACGAAGCAAAGTTTTTTAATTTTCTTTAATTTTTGTTCAAATTGCAATTTGCAATTAGCAATTGATATGAATTATAGTTGAAAAAATATCATTGCGAGTCACACGAATTATTGTAGAAAAGTGTAATGGCCAAAAAGAACAGTATTTACATTGTAAAAGCATTTGTGATTCGTAGTATGTAATGCACGCCATTCAAAAAAACTTACTACGTACATTATGCGAGACACACTGGGAGGAAATCCACTTTTTTCGTTCAAAAATGTCCAGAGCCTTCAATTTTGGTCCGATTTTTATTTAAAAAAAAAAATTAAAGTGTATTAAATTCTGAAGAGCTACGCGGTCAGAATTTATGTCTCCTCCATTTGTTTATTAATTTTTTTCACTCAAAATATTGAAAAACTGAAATTTTTTACATTACAATTTTTTACGCTTTAAGGGTGTAACCTAGTTGGTTACTTTCGAGAAGAAAAACATTTTTTTTTTTTTACATTTTTCGAATGTATATGCA
>JAUESH010000042.1:3123153-3137456 GCA_032275165.1 Synergus magnus
ATCTTCCATAGCATGCTCACAAAAAATTCCCGAAAAAAGCCTATTTTTTTAGCCTACCAACTAGGTTACACCCTTAACTCTTTTAGAACTTGAAGTTGAAACTTTTTAAATTCTATTGAAAATTTTTTTAAATCTCACATTTTTTTAATCCCCTGAAAATCTTTATAATTCCTTGAAATGGTTAGAAATTTCTTAAATTCTGTTTCCCTTCAGAAAGTTTAAAGGATTTCACTAGATTAACAAAAATGAACAACCCCCCCCCTCGTAATATTTTATAAAATCAATTGAAATTCATTAACAATAGTCAATAGTAAAGAAATCCATAGATTTACAACGGTTTTGATGGATTAAAAATGTTCAAGTGATTTTTTAGATTATAATCCTATATTATTAATTTCTTTTGCGGAAATTTAGTTTCCCCAATATTACGCTCGCAATAATAAATATTTTTTGGTGAAACTAGGCTAAATTTAATTACCTCCGTTTCGAAAAAATATTTATTATTGCGAGCGTAAAGTTGAATAAATTAAATTACTTTTATGGCAAAATGTCACATATCATTAAAATTGTAGAAAATAGCTGAAATTTCCTTATTGTCTTCCGAAATTGTTAGAGATACGTACATCATGAAGCCAACGTACTTTATTATACGCATTACTAGCAAAAATTTACCCGACGTTGCCCGGAATTTTAAAAGCTTTCTAGTGACTTTAAGGAATTTCAAAGGATTTTAAAGAATTTTAAAGAATTTCATGGAGATTTTAAGGATTTTCAAAATATTTCAGGACGTTTTGAATGATTTTAAACAATTTCATGATATTTTCAGGGATTTTATTTGGTTTTAAGGAATTTTTAGGGATTTCGAGATCTCCAGTGATTTTAAGGAAAATTTCTAGAAACTTGAAGAGATTTCAAGATATTTCAAGTGATTTTAAAGTATTTTTAGATATTTTAAATAATTTTCTGAAATTTCAAGAGCTCATAAAAGATTTGAAGATGATTTAAATTTTCAAGGGATTTCACAAAATTTCTAGAGATTTACAGTGGTTCTAAGGAATTTGAAAATATCTCCAGAGATGTCAAGTATTTTTAATGAATTCCA
This sequence comes from Synergus magnus, assembly GCA_032275165.1. Lineage (NCBI taxonomy): Eukaryota > Metazoa > Arthropoda > Insecta > Hymenoptera > Cynipidae > Synergus > Synergus magnus. The sequence continues at coordinate 3,124,256 of JAUESH010000042.1, forward strand.
AGCGATTTCGAAATATTTAAAACGATTTCAAGGGATTTAAAAGGATTTTATTTAATTGTAAGGAATTTTAATAAATTTCAAAACTTTAAATATTTTAAAAGATTTCAAAACCTTTTAAGTAAATGGAAGGAATCTTATAGTAAATTTGAAAAGAATTCATGATATACCAAAAGATAATAGAGAATTCCAAGAGATTTTAAAGGATTTCAAGGAATTGAAGTTGCAAGAAGTTTTCAATGATTTTATGGGATTTTGAAGATTTTCGTCGAATTTTATTAAAGGATTTAAACAGATTTCTAGGATTTTTTTTAATTTTAAGGAATTTCAAGAGATTTCTAGTAATTTTAAGCGATTTCGGGGCATTTTAATGAATTTTACAGTTTTTCAGCGAATTTAAGGAATTTTAATGTATTTTGAAGATTGATGTAGAATTTAAGAGATTTCAAACGAATTTTGTGATTTTTAGAGATTTTCTGGAATTTTAAAGGATTTAAAAGTATGTCGTAAAATTTAAAGTATTTCAAGGAATTTGAAGAGATTTCAAGATATTTTAAGTGATTTTAAAGAATTCCAAACGATTTTAAGGATTTTAAGATATTTTAAATGATTTTGAACGATTTTAAGGAATTATGGGGGATTAAGATAGTAAAAAATTTAGTTCTAATAGCTTCAAGGATGTGAACGCCTATTCGGTATACCGAATTGTGTATACATGAACATAGAATTTAAAAAAAAAAATTCAAAATATTTCAATAAGAGATGTCAAGAATTCAAGAATAAGTAAATGAATTCTAAGCGATTTCGAAATATTTAAAATGATTTGAAAAGATTTCAAGCTATTTTAATTAATGTTAAGAAATTTGAAGGGATTTTAGGGGATTTAATTTGATTTTATGAAAATTGAAGGAATTTCTAAACATTTTAAGTGATTTTAAAGGATTCCAATGGATTTTAAAGTATTTCAATATAGTTTAAACAATTTTAAAGGATTTTCAAAGATTTAAAATGATTTTAAGGAATTGCTATGGATTTTAGGTGTTTTAAAAGTTTTTGCTAAGGATTTCAAAAGATTAAAAAAGATTTCCAGGGATTTAAAAATATTTTCTAGTTATTTCACAAGTTTTTAAAAGGATTACAAAAATGAGATTTAAGAAAATATTGAAAAAAGTGAAAAACATTAAAGAAGTTCGAAAAATGTTTGAAAATGTTTTTAAAAAATCCGCAGAACAAATTTATGACACCCGAAAAATTTTCTTCCAATAGGTTCAAGTGTGTGAACGTCTATTCGGAACAAACACACATTTTTCTTTATATATATATTTTTTTTTATTAAAATATCATCACAATTGAATAAAATTCTAGATACACTCTATAATAACTACTCTCTAAACTCTTATTTGGCTCGTTTGCGTCTCGCCGCTCGCAATGCTGCCTGTACGGTGTAAACCAGTTTGTGAAAATTGCGTGGACGCTAGTGCCGCCCAGTGGTGATGTATAGAAGCTTGCGCGTTGCAAGGCGGCTTGTGTGGAGTTTGAGTTGAGTGGTGGGGGCCGGAGCCAGGATGAACATAATGCGTGGCGCGTTATGTGATGGTAGTTGGTTCAGTTGGTTGGGTGGGGAGACCAAGATAGTATAGTGGGAGCGACGGACTCTGGCAACGAAACCTTGACGAGTTTCGAGCAGCGCTGATCACAAGACTTGCAGAATGTCAGTATAAGTTGAAAAGAGTGAGCGGCGGTCTTTTCGCGTGTAGAGACAGAAATACCGATATGGCGGGGCAAAGCCGGCGGCTTGAATGCGGCAATACCGCGCTCAAGGTTCAGTGATGGTTCAGTAGTAGCCAGTGATCGGACTGCCGAACCAGGTACTCTGCTCAGACAGTAGGTGTATACGTTCTTCCAACGGTCCAACGTTCCGTCCGGTATCACTAAGCAAATTGTGAGTTGTTAGCAACAAAAATCTACATCTTCATCTTGTGCAATGTGCATCGAGTTTGGATAATGTACCCGTGTAAATAGTGATAAGAATGGATTTGTAGTTTGCGCGACTATATGTAGAAAAGTGAATTAATGTGCTGCAGCAATTGTATAGCGTCTTGAGTTGATACAGGTTATACGAATACTTCATGTTATCATTATGACGATACAGTTGGAATCTACATGGGAGATGACGTGGAACCGGTTGAGAGCCATTCGAGTGAAGCGTGAAGAGTCTTACGTCTTCCTTTTATGTCGTTTCAAACTTCGACAAGTTTCTCTACAGCGTAGTCGAAGAAAATATTTAACAGACTAACTCATTTCACTTCAAAGACAATGTTCAAATGCAATTATTGTTAATACTATTAACCAACTATTAATCAGGAAAAATCAACGTAAAACTCACAAAGAAAAATATTCATCTCACTGATTTTTTTTAACTTAGACAACTTGTTACACATAAAAATACACGACAGATTGTTTGCTCAAAAATTGTTTTCTTTTTTTTTTTTTTTTAATTCTAGTGTTTTCATTTCGTTATTCTTGTTTTGAAAATTCTGTGCTACAAGGATTATAAAGTTTCAATAATAATTTGAACCGTCTAGCTTCGTTATAATCCTATTGAGACTACATATTTTTGCAACTCGAGAATTGGTGGTGTTTTCCCGAATTGTGCAAATTATAAACATACATTACAAAGTTATAAATTCAATTTATTTATTTTTATACTCCGATTTGTTTACGCTTCAACCGCACTTTTCTTAAAATCTTGAAGTAATGCTTAATTTTTGAACCCCAATTTGTGATCAATGGACAAAAATATACATCGAAAATGCCAACTCACATTCAAAATATATAAGAAAATGAAAATATTCTAGTCTATTTTTTGTAAAAGCTTAATTAGTTAATTACTTCATTCATTTGATTAAAGGTAAACCAGATATTTCTAAATATTTTTCAAACTTGGCAATCTTTGATACATAAAATTTTAAAAATAAGAAAAAATGAAATAAAACACAATACATCTTCAACGTATTTTACTAAACCATCTGACTTGTTTACATCATTTTGTGTGGTAGGATTACAATATCGGTGGCAACAAATTTGTAAAGCCAAAAAAAGAAATAAATAAAATTCTGAGTTTGGTGGAATTTTTTGCGAGGAGGGCGAATCTGAAATTTTTAAATTGACATTTTGATTAGTTTTTGAGATAATATTTTCAAATTTCAGAATCGGTTTTCTTGCAAAAATTCCTATGAACATTCGGGTTAAATATTTGTCTAAGTTTTTTTTTAAAGTACTTTTTATATTTAAAACATCAGTTTCACGAAAAATAATCGACATGTCGATTTGAAAGTTTCTGATTGCTTTTTTTTTCACAATAAACCCTATTGGACTCCGCATTAAAAATATATCGCCACTCTCCCCAAAAATGTATATTGCTCATTTTGAAAAATTTGTTATTAAACTTGTTAGCACATAACTTTCGAAAATGTATAGAACTGTCTGTCGAGAACTTTTAATTATACTGAATAATATTGCGCTTAACCTTATATTAAAGAAATATTGACAGTGTGCCAAATTGATACTTATTAGTCTAGTGAGTTTGAATACCAGTTTGATTTATTATCTCTGAAGTATCTGCATAAGAGTAAAAATTGTAAGTTTTTAAATTCAAATTAATCAGTTTGTGTGCGGGCAGTGCGAAAAGAGTGTATTTTCAGTGGATTAAAAATATATAAAAATCATTGAAAAAGTAATCAACTATTAACAACAATATCTGCAATATTTTCAAGATGTCGAGTACCTAAAGGTAAGAAATTTATGAAAAAAAAATGCCAAAAATCAATATTTTTACTGTAGCAAGTCTCTTTAATCTCTACACCTTATTGGAAATTTCCACATGGGGACTCTTTTAGGAACCCACGTGGATGCCTACATGGGGACCCATGTGGGAATCCACATGGGTTTCTTTAAAAATTCGTATGAGAAAATTGGGACACGAAATGAGATAGGAACCTTTGTGGGAACCTACACGAGAACCTATGTAGGAATCCATATGGGATCCTATGTATTTTCCTTTGAATTTATTTATGTCACATTCCTTTGGCAAATTCATCTATGACAAGTTCCTATGGCAATTTCCTACATGAAATCCTACGTAAAAATCTTCGGTAGATACCTACTTACAATCCCATATGAGAACCCTCTTGAAAGTCCTCTTGGGATCCCTCCCTTAATATTTCCTACGTCAAATCCCACATTAGAACCTATTAGAAATCCTCATGGGATCCCAGCCTTAAAATTTAAATTAAGTTAAATTAAATTAAATTTAATTTAAAATTTCCCAAGAGGACTTTCAAGAAGGTTCTCATATGTTATTTTAAGTAAGAATCTACCGCAGATTTTCACTTAGGATTTCATGTAGAAAATTGTCATAGAAACTTGTCATAGGAATTTGCCAAAGGAATGTGACATAAATAAATTCAAAGGAAAATACATAGGATCCCATACGGATTCCCACATAGGTTCCCGTATAGGTTCCCACATAGGTTCCTATTTCATTTCGTGTCCCAATTTTCTCATACGAATTTTTAAAGAAACCCATGTGGATTCCCACATGGGTCCCCATACAGGCACCCACGTGGGTTCCTAAAAGGGTCTCCATGAGGGAATTTCCAGTAGGGCAGAAATGTTTTGAAACTTCTTTTAATTTTCATAAATCAGTTTCAAATATTTTGAAAGTTTTAAAAAAGTTTTTAACATTTTCTAAAAATAATTAAGTTTTTGTAAACTGTTTTAGATTGAATTAAAATCATTGAATTTGTTTTAACTATCGTGTAAATCTCAGTATTCCAAAAGTTTGGGATACTGATATTAATCTGACAATTATAGCCAAAATATTTATGGATTGCTATCAACCTCTTCCCTTCAAAACATTATTTTCTACCCTCTAATTTTTACTAATTTTATAATAGGGAGAAACATACGGAAATCAAGCATTTTTAAAATTAACAAATGATTTCTAATTTCCATTGTTTAAAATTAAATCATTTTTATATAATTATAATTAAAGTATTAAGCATTTAAAGGTGAAACTAAATAAATTATTTATATAATATCAAAATTATTAAACTAATTATAAAAATAGTTATGAAGTTCAAATGCTTAGAAATATTTTTAAAATAGTATATTGTGAATATAATAAAAATAAAATATTCCATAAAAACGCAATCTTTTTTTTATCACTTACCCCGTAACCATGTTCCATTTTGTGATAAAATGTATATTTTTTCTTTTCGCTTTAAACAAATTTCGAACCATAGACAAAATGATTTACACTTTAAGCGCGAATTCATTTCAAATCATGCAGATTGTGCAGCTCAAGTCACAGAAGTTATGAGTATTTCACCTTTTGATAGATTTTTTAGAGCTCCTTCAAAATTCGACAGAAAAGAAGAAAGAATTTTCAAATCTGACAAAATGGGAGCGATATTATTAAAAAAATGTTGAACTCAATTTTCTCAAAAAGACCCACGTCTTGGAGAGGATAAAGAATTTTTTTAATCTGAAAAATGGGAAGTCAAATTTTTTTTTTTGTAAAAATAAGACGAGCTTACACGGACAGACTCAAATTATCAATTAGTGTTCTTTTTATATCAACTATTCTTAAAAAAATGTATGAATTTAGGGATAATCGATGTACTGTTACAAAAGTTCACATAGTAACAGTCAAATTATAGTTGTGATATATTTTTAGGAAGAAATCTTAAAAATTGTACACTCTTTCATATTGGAAGTAGAGTAATTCTAAATCACTATAGTAAAAATGGTCACGTGGTCTTGTGAGTCATGCTGAAAAAAAGAAAATAGTAGAGAGACACTACAAAGATTTCCCTCTCTCAGTGAGACTCATAGATACGAAAACGCTTTTCTCGCTCTCTCCTCTCTTCCGAAAGTATTTACCACTTCTCAAATATCACACATACCTTTCTAATATAACTTAACCTATATACACATATATCTCATATAACGTAATGATCGCTAATGTAACGCACGTATTACAATACGACTAAAGATTCTCTCTGTCCTCATATACTAACTAGAGAAAAGTATCACCACTTGCGAGAAACTACTAGGCTTGAAAAAAAAACTAGGTTGGCAAAACTGAAACTGACAACCCGTCAGTTTTGACGGGTTGGCACCCCTGTCGTCTTTTCCGTGATCGGAAGATGTCGGGAGAGATCGGAGAGCATTCGGCTGGTTTTACTAAAAAAATTTAGAATTGATCTTATTGATAATATTAAATTTCGAAATTTTTCTTTCAAGACTTTTCACCAGTATGAATTATTACAATTTCCAATTTCATAATCGTAAATAATACTCTTTCTTAACGTACTATTGTAATTCTTGTTCCGCAAAATTATAAAGATACATAAAAATATATGGAAAACTCATATTGAATTAAGAAAGATTATGGTAGTACATGGATTTTTAAAGAATCTTTGATATAAAAAGAACACTATTTGATAATTTCATGAGTCTCTCCGTGTAACAATACCACCGATCCCATCACAAGCACTTTTGTAATGTCCACTAGTTGAAAGAATCCACTTTCGTTCATGTGATGATTTTTCATATTCAAAAAGTTGATAGCGATTTTTGCAATGTGTGCTGGAATTCTATCAGAAATTTATGATATTCACTTAATCGGTAAGGTCAGCCCATTTGAGCTACAAGACACAGCAAAGATGGTTGTTAATCATTTTGCAACATCTCATAATTTTAGGAAATCAAATATATAGAAAGCACACTCAAAAAAATTCTGGTTAGAATAACGAGAATTCTGGTTATTCTAACAAGAAAATAAAGTTCAATATGCTGGCCTTACTATCAATTCAAGTTAAAGTATTTTAAGTTTCTAGTTGACCATCTTCTGGTTATTTTAATCAGTTTTTCTGGTAAATCTAACAAGAATATCTGGTAAGAATAGCCCGAATTTTTTACTAAATATTTTTCTGGTTTAATATACTGGTCAATATAACCAAATATTCTGGTCAATATAACCAGGTATTCTGGTAATCGTCGACTACCCCAAAGAAAAAAAATTTAACAGATATTTTCGAAATGAAAGTGCATTATTCCGAGTCGCTAAAATTTCCTCTCTATAGATGTATTAATAAATGGAGATACGACACTTGAAAGGATAACAACACACATAATTTGGGGACATTCAACATGAAAATAAATAAAAGGTATTTTATGAAAATATAAAATTTTTATTGCCGTAAAATATTTAGAATCTCAATAATATTGGATCAAGAAAAAATAAATTTGCTTTATGAGGATATTTGACTTTGTATGTATATTGAAACGAATGGCCGCCATCTTTTTAATTTTAAACTATTTTAAGTTATCATGTGCATTTCAAAGGAGAATAATACATCCTTCAATCCTCAATAATCTGCAAAGAAAACTTAGGTAGCGCGAATAGGGGAAAAGTTATAGAGGTTTAAAGGAAATAAATATTTTTATTTTTTTATTTTAAAGAACAAAGTTATCTGGAGAACGTTCACAAAAACATTCTTGCTCAAAAATATTCTTGAGTATTTTATAATTTAAGGATTAATGCAATGGATTAAAAAGATTTCAAAGAGATTTCCAAAAAGATTGAAAGTTTTTTTAAAACATTTTCAGAAATTTAAAAAGAATGCCCGGCGGGCATTCCTGACAATCTGGCACAAGAGCCGTTCAAATATCTCAAAAACTTTGGAATTTATTAAGGGTCAAAAAAAAATTTTTTTCTCATTTTTCCAAAACATTGCCACTTTTCGCAATAATGTTCGAAATTCTTCGCTCAAATGGCACAAATCATAGATATTTCGTCGAAATTAGATGTTTCACTTAGTTTGAAGGTTATATATAATACGTTCATGAATTTACAATAAGTGCTTCAACTTTCAATATCGTGTGATGAATTTTTATAGCATTCAGTGTTCACCAGTGTTTCCAATGTTGGCTCCCTGAGATATTGCGCATGTGTTAGATAGTACAAGAGGAACACCATGCGACGTCACAACAACGATATGTCGCATCGTGTTCTTCTTGTTCTAACTACACGGAGAGAAAGATATGATTGGGCCAACCATGAAAATGGAAAAATATGGGGCAACCATATCTATGGTTGCTGTAACCATATTTATGGTTGCTGTAACCATATTTATGGTTGTTGCAGCGAAAGTTTGTTCAGCGCAACCATCCAATTGCTTAGCTTAGCAATTTTTTTGGTTGCGCTGAGCAAATTTTGGCTGCAGCAACCATAGATATGGCTGCCCCATATTTTTCAATTTTCATGGAGACACGTGACTAGTAATTCTAGACAAAGCAACCAGATTTTCTTGTGCTCACAACTCCTTTTTTCTCAACTACATTTTATCTAGTCATGACAACCAGGGGCTATTTTTTCCAGTGTAAAAAATTTCAAAGTAATATCAAAAGGCTTACTTAAGTGATTTCAAGAAAATTAAACTTTAAAGACTTCAAGAGGTTTTTAAAGATTTCAAGAGCGTTTAAGTGACGTTAAAAGATTTCACATCATCTCAAGGGATTTCAAAAAATTCCCAGAAGTTTAACAGATTTTAAAGAATTTAAAAATTATTTTATATTTTGAAATTACTTGAAAAATTTTAAACTGTTTTAAATTCTTTTGAAATCCTTTAAAAATTACTAAAAATTACTTGAGATCTCTTGAAACCTCGTGAAATCTGGAGTAATTGTTTGTATAATTTAAAATCTCTTAAAATCTTTAAGCTTTTTTAAATTCTTTTAAAAATCTTCAAATACTTAAAATATTTGAAAATTACTGGCGGGGCAGTAATATGCTATATTGGAGTGATTGAAGTCGGAATAATACATTCTCATATTTGCTGAAATTATTATACGAAAATTATGAGTCAGTCGTAAAGAATGCGAAGTCCGGAAATATTAAAAAGAAAGGTAGAACATGTTCGGATACTGTCGTCCATTTCCGTCACTCTCCAGCAGCGAGACACACAATACATGTACAAGATATTTAAGCATACATCTAAAGGCTCTTTTCCAGGGAAAAGAGGTTAATGTGGCCGATTTCATTGGCGGTTTTATAGTCCAGGTGCCTGGTAGTTTTTCCCCGTATAATTCGGCAACGTGATTTTTTTAAATGGTTTTTTGCGGGGTCCTAAATGGCCCCTAAAAATTTGTAGAACAGATCAATTGCCAACGGGCTTTTTTCTAAGTGTTTTCAATTCTAAGTAAAACAAAAAAAAATTCAGGATAAACTACTTGTTGCATACAAAAACTTTTAGGCCCCGTGAATATTTGAGATTCAAAAAATTAATTTTTTTCAGCCCACCGGGAACCACTTTTGAACTTTATATTTTTTAATGGCAATTCAAGAAGGAACTTTGTTTATAACTTTGCAAGTGTTATTTTTTAATATTTAGTCTAGAAATCTTGTGAAAAGACAAGTGGGATTATTATTATGACTCATCACCAAATGATTTATTATAAACAATGCTACTTTAGGATCTATATAAAAAGGCTATGGTAGGATTACTTTTAGTTCACTCCCGAATTTCAAGTTAAAAACTAATGTCGCAGATTGACAAGTACAAAAAGTTTGAAGATCTTTTACAAGTCCTTCTAACTAAAATTAGGGAAATAAAACAATTATTACAATATTTGATTAAATTTCACAAGTTACTGCAAGAATTTATAACTTTCGAAATCTCTAACAATGAATCACCTGGAAAAACTTAACATTACTATGAAGTTCAACTAAAAACAATACAAGCCGGCTGTATATTATTAACTTTGGATTTTAATCTGCTGTTTCGCAGAGTAAGGTTGGTTGTATATTTAGACTTACATTATTTATTTCTATTTAAAATCATCTAAACAGAATTTTTTAATATTCTAGTTTTGTTCAGTGTTGAAGAGTTTTACGAAAGTATTGTTCAGTAAACACGTCAATTACAATTTTGAAAATGAATTCCGAAGATTGCAAGAAATTGATAAAACTTATGGATGATGCGTACAAAATTTTGTAAATAAAAGCTACATTTGAAGAAATTGACTTTTGGATCCGAGGTTGTACTTAAAACATCAAACTAATGAATAAACTCCAGAGAAGAGGAAAGGAGAAAAAAAATAGGAAAAAAATAGGAGAAAAAAATCGAATTGAATCCCTGCTTGGAATTTCAGAAGGCAAGAAATAGAAAATTTAAGAAATTACGAAGAAGAGGAGCAGGCATCAGTGAAAATTCTAATAAAGAAAGGATCATTTGGGAAGTTTAAAGACTGCATATAAAGTTAGGATCGGAACAGGTGTAGTAATAAACTTAAAACATAAAGATTTAAATAGTTTTTTGGATGACTGTAAGAAAATCATTACTGCACGAATAAAAAATTTTTCAAAAATTATGGGAGGTTTAAAAGTCAATGTTATTGTATCTGCAAAATTTAGTGCATTAGAAGAGGGTAGGGAAATAGAAGAAATAAAATTTTTTAATACCAAAAATGAAACTATTCTTGAATTGACGGATATTTGTGAATGGTTCGAAAATAAAGTAAGAGAGAAAATTTTAATTAAAGTTGAGGAATTTCAACAAAAAAATTCAAAGTGGGAATTGAAAGAGAATAACAATTTAAATGTAAATTTTAATAAATATGCACCGTTTTCAGTTGCCTTGTCAACTTACATGCAATTACCAAAATTTATAAGATATAAAAGGGCAGTTGTAAATGTTGAAAATATTGATATCCTTTGTTTCCTCTGGTCGATAATAGCTGCTCTCTATCCTACTGAAAACTATTCAAACCGAAAAAATTCTTATCCAGATTTTAGTAATGCCAATTTGAGATATGATGGAATAACATTTCCTATTACTTTAAATGATATTCCAAAATTTGAAAAATTAAATAATTTAAGTATAAATGTTTATGGGATAGTGTGTGAGGAACACAGTAACAAAAAATTTCTAGTCCCGCTTTATATAAGTCAAAATAAATTAGAGAAGCCAGTGATTTACCTTTGCTTGAAAATACTGAGATTGATTTAAATGATGAGGATTACATTGATGATAATGAAATTGAAGTTAGTGAATGTAAAACGTTTGTCTGAAGAAGTAGATTCTCTTATACAAAATATTATTCCAATGAAGCGTTTAACATCGCAACAGGAGCGAGAATTTAAAACAGTAAAAATTTGTCGCATTTGTGAAAAACCTTTTACAAATGATGATATCATACATCGCGATCACGATCATTTTACAGGTAAATTTCGAGGTGATTCACATCAATCTTGTAATATTAAGGGTGTAACCTAGTTGGTTACTTTCAAAAATAAAAACATTTTTTTTTTTTACATTTTTCGAATGTATATGCATCTAAGAATATTATGCAGGCATTGCAAGTTGAATTTTGGTAAGATTTTTTTATGATTATTTAAAAAAAAAAAACTTTAAACACGTTTTTCTCAAAATAACGTTTTTCGGACGCCCTCCACGATTTCCCCGGAACCAGTGGGCCGATCCTTCTGAAATTTTGACCACATGTTCTACACATAAGAACTCACAAAATGCACTATCATCATGTTAAAATTTTGATTTTTAATATATTTTTTTTTACAAAAAAACATAGAAAAAAAAAACACTTTTTTCAATTTTTTTGGTTTTTGTTAGTTACAAGTACCAAAAATAGTTCAAAATTAATATCCGTAGTCCATTTTGTAGTCACTGTCATACCGAATCTAAAACACTTCGGTTTTTTTTTTTTTCCATAAGCCGTTGCCGAGATATCGTGGAGGAGCCGACCTGCCTCCAAATTATGGCGTTACGATCAGCTGCGGTCTTTGTACACAGAAGTTAAATAAAAAAAAATAAAATTTTTTTTATGTATTTTAAGACTTAATAATCATTCCTTGCAAGTTTCATATTAATATCTTCCATAGCATGCTCACAAAAAATTCCCGAAAATAGCCTATTTTTTTAGCCTACCAACTAGGTTATACCCTTAACTATAAAAATTCGCTTGTAATTCATGTAGTTTTTCACAATTTATCGGATTATCAATTATTGCCTATAAACAAAGAAAAATACATGTCTTTCACAAAACAAGTTGAAAATACAAATGTAAAGCTTAGATTTATTGATTCTTTTAGATTTATGCTCGGATTCATGCCTAGTATTGAAAAATTGGCGTCATATTTAAGTAACGATGAAAAGAAAATTACGAGACAACATTGTAAAAATAACGATGAATTTAATCTGCTAAGAAGGAAAGGAGTTTTTCCATATGATTACATTGACAGTTAAGGGAAATTACAGGAATCTCAATTACCATCAAAAGAGAATTTTTATTCAAAATTAAATAATTCAAATATTTCTGAACAAGATTATCTTGTAAAGTGTGGGAAACATTTAAATTGAATACTTTGGGATAATACTCTGATATTTATTTAAAAACTCATGTCTTGTTCTTAGCGGATATTTTTGAAAATTTTAGAAAAACTTGCTTTAAAACATACAACCTAGATCCACTTCACTATTACACAGCACAAAGACTTGCTTTTGATGCAATGTTAAAGTATACAAAAATTGAGCTTGATTTGTTTACAGATGTAGAAATACTCTTATTTATTGAAAAAGGCATTCGGGGTGGGGTTTCCCAAAGTTCAAATAGATATACAAAGGCAAACAATAGATTTATGGGCAAAGATTTCAATCCATATGAGTTAGAGTCTTATATTATGTACTTTGATATTAACAATCAATATGGTACTTCTATGAGTGAATATTTACCATATAAAGATTTTGATTGGTTTAATGATTTTGAAAATAACCCAGAATTTTTCAATATACCTGATGATTCGTCAATAGGTTACCTTTTAGAAGTAGATTTAGAATATCCTAAATTTATTTATTTTATTTACCTTTATGTCCAGAACATTTCGTACCTCCCATTCCAAAATAAACAATTCCAAAATTAGTGCCAAATTTATTACCAAAGAAAAATTATATATTTCATTATAGAAATTTAAAACAATACTTATCTGTAGAATGAAGCCCACTGAAATCCAAAGAGTATTAACATTTAAACAGAAACGATGTCTTAAAGATTACATTGATTTGAATACAGAACTCAGAAAACAAGCAACAAATGAATTTGAAAAAAACTTTTATAAACT
>JAUESH010000042.1:3163417-3176853 GCA_032275165.1 Synergus magnus
AAAAATGCGAGCGTTTTTCCGCTCTCCTGTAAAATATTGGAAATGGCGGTTATACGACTTTGAATATCCACCCTTCATTTAATCTAATCTTATGATGCTAATAAACAAATGAAATTATTCTTTTCTTTCAGAGTTCTCCAAACTGTAGTACGTGACAACTTTAATGGGTACCGCGGTAACTTTTGAGTCTCTTTTTTTTTAAACATTTCTCGTGTAATTTAAAGGGTAAAATTTTTTAAAAAGGTTAACTACTTCTGTTTTATATCTCCTATTTGTGCAGGATGGAAGTTGCCCAAATTGAAGGTTGACAAATTGAAACTGAAAATTTTTACGGCAATAATTAATAAAGCTGCAGAAAACGAGATGAAACACCAGATAAAAGACGTGACCAACGAAGAAGATGAACCTATTGATGTTAATGCCGTCAGTATACTTGTCAGTATTACACCTGAAGCTAACTCAATTCTAGATGGTATTATAGTGTTTAGAAAATGGCTCAAACGGTAACGATAGTGCAAAGTAACGCACATTACTGAACGTTACTTTATAAAAATTTAAAAATACATTTACAGCATTGCATTAAACATTTAAATGTTAAGAAAATCAATTAGACGCATTTGTTGGCCGATTGTTATAATTTTAAGTTTTAAATCAAATATACCAAATTCTTAAGAATCTACAGACATTCAAATAATCCTATCATAATAAGAGATTCCGATTATATTGAAAATAAGTTCTAGTAATCTCGAAATCTAAAGTCACATTCTTTCTTCACCTATTGATTGGATTTATATTCACGGCCTGTTCTTTAGAATCGAAATCAGAGCTGCTAACTGATTTTAAGGAATTTAAAAAAATTCCGAAGAGTTTCAATATTTTCAAAAAATTCCATAGAATTTAAAGAGATTTTAAGTGTTTTTGAAGAATTTAAAGCGATTCCAAAAAACATTTCAAGAGATTTTAAGGAATTTTTGAGGAATTTCAAAAAAATTCAAAACAGCTTGAAAATTTTTAAGTAATTTAAAAATGTTTTTAAGTATTACTAGCAATTTTAAATAATATTAAAGAATTTAAAAGGATTTTTAAAGAATTCTAAAAAATTTAAGGGCATGTGATAATTACAATATGAGCAAATTTAAATAACCCCGTTTTTTCTCACAATTTTTACATATTCGAAAAAATGATAGTGCACAGACGTCCGTGTTCACGTTCTTTACGTCGGTGCAATATTATTTTTTTCAAAAAGTAAAAATTGAGAGAAAAAAACTGGATTATCAAAATTTGCTCATATGGTAGTAAGTAACACATACCCTTAAAGATTTTAAGTGATTTTAAGGAAATTAAAGTGATTTCATGATATTTAAAGTGACTTTAAGGAATTTTTCAGAAATTACAAAAAAAAATTTTTTTAAATTAAAAAAAGGACAAAGGTGCGCGCTTTCGTACGCGCAAGGCATTCTAGTGTATAAAAATTGAATAAAAAAAAGTAACGGAAAGGTAACGCGTAACTTTTTTCTCAGTAACAGTAACGGTGACGCATTACTTTTAAAAAAAGTAACAGTAACGTGTTACAGATTTTGAGACATTAACGGTAATGTTAACGCATTACTTTCGGACAGTAGCGTATCAAACACTGCTGTCAACTTCGAAATCACATCAATTTAAAACTAGCTGTGAATTCGATCTCGGGTGTTTCATTTATCTATATTTATATATTTTTTGTGCTCATTTGTTGAGCACCTTGCTTCCTCATTATGATGAGGTTGCAAATTCATTTGCTTCCTCATAGAGGAAGCATTAAGCATTGTTTTCTCGAACCAAAACATCTTGCATCAACTTTGAATTATGCTAGTATTACCTTAGTTGACAAATGTCCAATACCAACATTCTAGTCAATTTTCAAGTTGTATGTGTGTGGATGGATGTTGCCACTAAAAATTAAATGGATATCGTCACTATAACTTATAAAATTTATTAATATTATATTATTTGATTTTTTACGACCAAAGAAACTTTTCACTTTCTTACATTAGCTTTGTATTTTGTGTATTTGAACAACATATAAAAACGAAATTTTTCAATATTACAAATAACCATAACTTTCTTAATATTCAATTAAATGCATTAATCTTAAAGGTCAATCGATTCGTCTCAACACAAGGAATCTTTCTTCCCCTTTACAAATTAATTTGTAAATATTTGAGAAATTATAGTCAAAAAATTAATTTTTGAAAATTACAATTAATTATAACTTTCTTATTTTTCAATGAAATGCATTAATCATATGGGTCAATCAATTCGTCTCAACACAAAGAAACTTTTTTCTTCTTACATAAGCTTTGAATTTTGATAATTCGAAAAGTTATAATTGAAAAATCAATTTTTCAAAATTATAAATAACCATAACTTTTTTATTTATTAATTTATTTACAACTGTTTTCAAGTTTTAGTGGCGACACACACACACACACACACACACACACCGCAGACAATTGATTAGAATGTTGTATTAGACATTAATCAGTTGAGGAAAGTTTATTTGAAGCATTTTAAAAATATTGGAAAATGTAACGACTACAAAGCTTCCTCTGTCAGGAAGCACAATTAAACATTTTTTTTCACTTTCTCCGTACTTCCCTCATATTCTGTAGGTATTCATATACAACATAAAAGAATTCATCCCTCTACGTTATTCCTGTCGAAAGGTAATGAATTTTTACACAAAAGAAATGTCACTTTACCACACTGTACCTTAGGGTGGGTCGGAAAAACCAAATTTTAGAAATAAAATTTTGAACTACAGTAAAAGTTATGTACACTACTTTTTGACACACATTGTTAGAAATGTTTGAAATTTTATTATGCAAGAGATCATGAAATTTAATATACTTTGTATATTAAATTGAAATATATACATTATGCATATGAATTTTATAATGGTACATATAAAAATTCAAAACAGGTATGTGTCACTTTAATGTGTATATTAAATTTCAAAACTACGTGTATTAATACATTTACGCATGTGTTAATACATGTCGCGATGTGTTGAATTTTTGGTAGAATTATAAGAATACTGATAATTGTTTTATAGTGAAAACCCAAAATAAAGGTTCTAAATCAAAGTGATTCATATGTCAGGTACGTGAAACTGTAACAAATCAGCTTACGAAGCTGTGTTAAAAAACATTCAAAGAGTAGGGTTAGGAAAGTGTAGATTTTAATGTATAACAATTTTATCCTTTCGGAGTGAGTTGTAATAAAAAAAAGTATTGACTTGAGCAACAGTGAAATCGTTAGAGATATGAAAAAAATAATGCTTTTCATCATTTTTCTAATGATTTTGCTAATGCTTGAGTCAACTTTTTTTTATTACAGCTTTTTCCGAATACAATTTTTTTACTCTCCTCTTGAAATTAATATACATGTATATTAAATTTAATATGAAAGTATATTAAATTCACCATGCTACTGTATATTAAAATTCAGTAGCGGTAGTACATATTTGCTTCATACGCTTGTATATTAAATCTAATACAGATTTTTCTAACAGTGCAGCAGCAGCGGCAATAGCTTTATATAATGCATAGAGATACTACCATGTTTCATTAATGTCTTGACGACGTTTTTCGAAACATCAATAATTCACAAAAATACAGTGTGCAGTACTTACGGGTTTTCTTAATTGTGATTTGAGATATTCATATTTCCGCTTGTAGTCTCTGGAGTACGGAACAGCCTAAAAAATTATTAAAAATGTAAGGTGCACGAAGAATAAAAATTAACATATACTCAAATCCAAACTGAAGAAAAAATTCTCAGAAGATAGTAAACATCTGTGATACGCATGGAATAGTATATTATGCACCAAGGGGGAGAAGAAAACTTTATTTGCGAAGATTGAAAACATAAATAAGTCGAAAAATTCATTTGCGCCATAGCACATGCACGATATTTTTTTAATTATATATGCTTGGCTGCAACTATTCTTCATGCTTATGTAACGGAACTAAAATTAATACTTTTTCTCCCTAGGGACTAAAAAGTACTTTTCTACTACCTAGGGAGTGAAAAATAGAATTTTAGCCCCGCTTCAGAGATATGAAAAACAACGGAAATCATATATGTGTTATATGGTAAAATAGTATATTTTGCACCAAGGGAGGCGTTTTTTGTCGAGTGCGACGTTTGCAGCAAGATTCGTAGGTCGACGGATCCGAAAGCGCCCCGAGACCGAAGACGAGTGCTGCAAACGTCGCGCGAGACAAAAATGCCTCCCTCCCTTGGTGCATATGTTCTTTTCTTCAACAAATGCCCAAAAGAAACAAGTTTTCGTTTTTAAGGTTACACGGGACGAAGTGCCAATATTCTCCGCTAGAGGCAGCACATTTGGAGCTTTTTTTTCCCTGCTCTGAAAGTTTTTTTCCCTATTACGGGTTTTTTTTCCTTGTTATGAGTTTTTTCCCTGTTTTGCTCTCTGGTTTGAAAACATCAACGTCCAGCCCGTTTTACACGTTCGAAAACGTGCGTTTTTTGGACATCTGTTGAAGAAAAGAGTTTTCTCCTAGTGTGGGAATTAATCAGTAATATCTATTAAATGTTGTAACTTACAGGACCAGCAATTTGTGGATTGGACATACGAGGATCCTCCCACTGAGTTGTTCTTGTGTCTGAAAAGTACAATGAAATTAAAGAGTTGTTCCTCTTTTTACAATAAAAAATACGATGAAAAATTATTCATAAACTAAGCATAATCAATAGCGCGAGGTTGTGAAAAAGTGACAAATTTCGAAAATAAGTGAAAAAATTAAAAATAGGTGAAGAGACTTACTATGATCAATGAAAAATATTCTTCCATCAGTGTGTACTCTTTCTTCCCATCCTTCCGGAAGTGGTCCGAGTTGATCCAAATCATTTTTTACAGTAGGATTATTGAAATAAGGCATAGGACTTGGAATCCCAGTTCTTGGATCGACCCACGTTGTGGCTCTCTCATTGTGATCGATAAAGAAAACTCGGCCGTTAGGTGCCAATTGCATACTCCAACCTTGAGGAAGTCCTTCGCCATTTATAGTGGGTAGCGATGGCCTTGGACTTTCAATCTACAATAATATTAATCAAACAATATATGATTGTACAATGTACATAATTAATAGGGGACTGATTTCGTTTGGAGAACACTTTTGGATTAATATTTTTAATATTAATCTCCAATAGGTCATTTGATTTGTGTCGACACAAGAAATCTTTTCCTTTTTTACATCAGCTTTGCATTATGAAAATGAAAAGACGTAAAGTTAAAAAAAAATCTCAAAATTATAAATAACGATAGCTTTATTACATTTCACTAAAATGTATTAATATTACTGGTCAATCGATTTGTCTTGATGTAAGGAATCTTCATCTTTCTTAAATCAGCTTTTAATTATGTTGAGTAGAGATTCAACATTATAAACTGTCGGCAAAAAGTTGTTCAATTTAAAAAATTGAAGAGCAGTTTTAAACTCATCGATATGTCAGTAGGGCGATATCAATATGTTAAAATATCGATAATCAAAAGAAAAATATCGATATTTTTGATATCGATATCCCATGACTATCCTCGTCAAGTGCAGGACGATGACATCGTATCACACGGCTGAAGCTGTCAAAGCAACAACCATGCTGTGATAAGTTGACTGGCTGAGGCAGTGTAGGGATTTGATGTATCGACAAAACGACTAGTGAGTTTCCACTCTATATATCAACAACATATGCTATATTCTCTACGTAACACCGTTCGCCCCACTACTCGATCTTATTGTTAGTTTGACGTCCATCAAAATGTATTTATGATTATAAATACTTTTATAATCATGAATCGTATTGGCGAGTATCTATGATTCTTTTCTTTCGTCGCCTGGGCATTCTAACCTCAATGTCAATGGACTTAGAAAATGTTCCTAGTCCGTAGGAAAATTTCTAAGTCCTCCAAACCCGTTTCTGCGCAACCTCGCTGCATCAATGCTCCAGTAACCTCGACGAATTCCCAATTATTTCGCAAGAATCAATCAGCGCGATGTTCCCACTCTTGCGACCTACCCTTGCGACACTCGGTACCACTCCCACCTCAGCGACATTACGAAAAATTCCCACTTATTTCGCAAGAGCCAATCCCCGACGACTATGAAATGTGATTGGATGGCGAATTCCCCGGCCGTATCTATAAAGATACGTGCCAAAGCGTGAATTCAGTCAGTCTGTTCCCGGCTAATCCCCAGCTAAGATTTCCCTTGCTCTCCCAACCAGCAGAGCGTCTTCCTACGGCGGAAACACAGATGCGACCACCCATCAAGCACTATAGTTATGCAGCAACACTGCCTAACTCGAAACATCCCCCATTCAACTTAGCCTTTTACGAAACACTTGCCACTCCCACTTTGTAGATTTATTATTCTGTTGTTATAAATAAAAAGTTTTAATTCAACCCTACTTTTCTTTCCAATTTATTTTAACAAGTATTCCTCTACCACTTAATTTTAATTTAGATTTCGAGTCTCACCCATAATTCGATTTCAAGTTGTTAGTCGACCACACTGGGTGCAATAAGTATTGACAGGTCCGCGCAAGGGACGTCCTAGACCCAGTCTAGTGTAATATTATTATTATTAAGTGGGTATACTATCTTTTCATCACGCATGCACGGAATATGCCATATTTCGTAGCTATTTTCCCTGTGCATTGTGGTAAGACGTCAACAATAGTTTATTTTGTTTTCTGTCGTGAATGAAACAAGTACAACAGAAGTGACAAATAATATTGATATGATTGAAATATGTAATCATAATCAAATAAAAACGTATTAAGATATCGATATCATACTTAAATATACTTGTCTCGTGTGAACTGGTCAGCATCGCGGGTAGACGGCCAGTTCGCGGATGCAATAAAAATTCCACGTATCTATTCAGTGCAGGTCGCTCAGGGTGTGCAACTCGTGTTGTATAGTTGCATATTGCGCTACGTGGGTACTGATGGCGCACTTGCTTCGCTCGTGCGCCAATGGTGCCCGCGTACGCAATATGCAACTATACCCCACTCGTTACACAATGTACTATTCCACAACTGCGAGATATCTATCGTCATCTATTGGGCCGAGAGCCCAACTATATTATCGATTCCCTAAAGATTCATAAAATAATATTAAATTACCATTTAAGTAACCATAAGTAACACCGCACTATTGGCGCTGCTCTCTTTCGGAGTAATACAACAGACCAGAAGCATAACCCTCTGCTTCAGTCTCCATCCATTTCAATGTCCATCGTGTAAAGTTGTTATTAATTTCACTCTCTTTGTTCAACGTCCATCATATGTAAAGTCACATAGTTAATTTAAAGCCTTTCTTTAAAGAAACTTAAATTCACTAGTTTTGCAAAGCGTTCGAGACCGAAGGCGAATCAGCAGTAAAAAAATCTCCTTCATTGTTCTCTCAATCCAAGTTTTATCTAATTAAACGTTCTCGCAAATTGTAATAATCTTTCGAGCATGTGCTCTGCCTTTTATCAAATTTCAACCGACATTAATTGACTGATTAGTTTTAATTTAAACTAAATGAATTGTATTAGCAATTAAGTTATCAAAGTAACACCTATTTCTCAATTATTGTAAATCTCGAACATCGTGGCTGACAATAAGTGCCCATCGTCAAATCATTTCGGGCACTCATATGTCATTTTCATTTTACTGTTATTGATAAATCAAATGCGTTATTTTAAATGAACTGATTGAATTCACAATGACGTAATTTCTCCTTACTCTGACCCCTCTATTGACCTATTGGTCTAGTTCAACTTACTAAATTCAAATAAATTCATTTGGTTTGTTTCTCTTTCCTTATTTCTAATTAAAATAATGCTGGCGCTCAACAAATTAAATTTTCAAATTAAAATCAAATAAAAAACCAGTAAATTATTATAAATTCTTTATAATACATACATACATATATACAACCGCACAATTGCTTATAACATTTTATTACGCATTTATCAACTTACAACCGTTCAATTAAATCATTTTAAAAAATGTTAAAATTGTTACGATTACTTCTGACTGAAATTATTAGATTTATATAATTAACTACTGTTGAGCGCTAACTTATTTTAAATCCAAAATAAGTAAAAGAATTTTAATTTAACTTCCTAACCATGCTAAACTACAGTTTGTCCGCGGAGAGGAGTCGAAGTAAGGAGAAATGAAAGTTACGAAGGCAGGTCAAAAAGTAAGTTTTTCTAGCTAGGCAAAACATGAAAAATAAATTTTTTGGTTACAAAATTATTTGTATTAGATTCTTTGATTCTTAAACTATTTTTCTATGTAGTCGCCTTTGACTTCAATACATTTTTGATATGTCTCCGAAACCATGAATTCACCTCCGCCTTGAGTTCTTCATTGCTACTGAAATGCTGGCCACCCAGGCTTTGCTTCAAAAGTGAGAAAAGGTGGTAGTCACTCGGTGCAAGGTCCGGAGAGTATGGTGGATGGTCTAAAATATCCCATTTGAGGTTTTCTAATAAATTTTTTGTTTTTGCAGCAAAATGAGGACGAGCATTGACATGCAAAAGCAAGATTTTTTTCGACAACTTGCCAGGACGTTTTCGTTTGATAGCACTTCTGAGCAGAGTTCCCTACGGAGGGTCCAGAGACAGTGTGGCAACCTAATGTAGTATTCGCTGATTGGCTCCGCCATTTTAAGCAGACTTCCGTCATATATAGGGTGTTACGACCCCAGCTTTATGCGAAGGCTTTGGAAAAGAGTAACAATTTTACTCAATTTAAAGAAGGCGAAAGTAGCTGATTAGATCAGATTGGTAAGGTCTGATCATATATTTTTGGGATCGTTGTCACTTTTCTATCCTATGGGGATAGTGTTATTAAAATAAGCAATATATAATAAGGTTACACAATGTTTATTTGAGTAAATGAAGTGTGAAAATCGAATACAGTAAAAGAAGTAATAAAGTAAAATTTACTCTACCTCTTAACTGAGGGCAAGAGAAGAAGTAAGGGTTGTCGCTTGCGTCTCTATGAATCGGAGGACAACGGCAAGATCCTCTCGCAGAGTTAGGTTGTTAGAATAAGGGATGCACTTTCTCGAAGTAATCCACCTATTGATCGAGCGATACACGAACCATTGGCAGAGATCGAATGCACTCGTAAGTTCTTTTCCGAACGTTAACACAGCGGAACTTTATTCGGAATCGACTTATACGACGACCGTACTAACGTTTAGTTGAAGGGACTTTGTTCACTACACAGAAACTGACTTCAATTCACGACGCTTTAAAGGACGGCTTGTCCGGTCGAAATGACTCAACTAAGAGATGAAGTTAATAGTTTAACTGATTGGAAACAAATGACACATTTCTTAAGTAGAGCGCGGTTTATATACTTGAAGAAATAGTACACGCCTTACCACACCCAACACGCCCGCCTTTCCCATGTAGTTTAGCACGTACAGTGTATTATTGTAAATCGGCACGTTTTGTTATGACGAGTGAATGCATTTGATGAGACAAATGAAACATCTAATTTTAATGTTGAAAATAAGCTATAAATTGATACGTAAAAGACTGATATTTTCAATTTAGGTGGAAAACGTCGACAACGCACAATTCCCTTCATTCAATTATTATCATGAGTATTATTTCTTCGCTTGTCCTTTTGGAATTATAGTTTATAATATTATTATAGCGGAAACAATAACATTCATAATACATTTGTTTCTGTATTTCAAATATTATACATAAGCATAACTAATTTTATGCAATTACATATCAAGTAGAATACTATGGTTTGAAGTCGGCATGTCTGATTGTACACAAAAGTATCACTTATACTATACATTAAGACCAACGTACTCGTATTATCTTATGTTGTTTTCTCTTACTTTTGTGTTAGCATCGCTACTTTAATATCTTTTTGTACATAGTCAGACACCTTCATTATTACATACTACTTTATCGACCGTGGTCGTTACAATGTTTCTTATCATCGGTTCAGAACTTTTATAATGCGCCTGATGATATGATTAATTATCACTTGCTCACATAGAAGATTAGCAAGGTTGCGTATGTTTAGGTGTTACAAAGAAATCAAAATTTCGGATGTAACAAGGGTACATATATATATACACATTATATACGTATATGTATTCATTTCATTTTACAGAATCTGCGTTTGTGTAACCAGTGATTAAAAGGGCGAACCTCTGCTTAAAATGGCGGCATCCGGCTAGGTTGCCACATTGTCTCTGGACCCTCTGTAGTGTTCCCAATTCGTGCCCCTTACTCAACTGCGCATGCGTCGCGCTCAGTATCTGATTGATTGCTATTCGTACGCAGTTTAAAATGCTAAAAAATATTATTTTTATTGCTTATTATAAATAATAGCATTGGAACATATAAAATTGTCCATTAGACCGAAATTAATGAATCCTGATAAAAATAAAAATTAATTAAATGCATATTCTGTAAATAAAAAATATTCCTTGACTCTCACTTGAATATGCATTTAATTAATTTTTGTTTTTATCAAGATTCATTTATTTCGATCTAGTGGATATTTATATAAGTTGAAATGCCATTATTTGTAATAAACAATAAAAATATTGTTTAGCATTTTAAACTGTGCGCAAACAGCAACCAATCAGATGCCAAGCGCAACACAAGCGCAGTTGAGTAAGAAGCACGAATTGGGAAAACTGCTTCTGAGTTTTGTTAGAGCTTCACAATATCTATCAGAATTAATAGTAGTACCTGGCTCTAGAAAATCAATCAATAAAATGCCCGAACCATCCCAGAAAACAATAGCCATAATCTTTCCAGCAGAGTGTTGAATTTTCGCTTTCTTTGGAGCACTTTCTTCAGGTTTTTTCCAGACCATACTTTGACGCTTCGTTTCAGAATTTGAATGGTGAACCCACGTCACATCTCCTGTTACAATACGTGAATAGAGAGTATCGCCTTCATTATCAAGCATTTTGAAAAATTTTTGAGCGGCGTCAATTCGTTGTTGTGGCTTTTGGAAAAGAGGCGCGGGACCTATCTTGCACAAATTTTACCTTTTAAAATTGTCAGGATTGAAGTTCGCTGAATATAAATTTCAGGAGGCATCAACTCCAGAATCTCATTTACAATCACTCGTCTATTCTCTTGAACAATTTTTTAACTGCTGTGATAGCCTTGTCTGTAATGGCCGTTTTCGGCCTTCCCGCGCGTTGTTCGTCGTGAACTTCTGAGCGCCCCTCAAGAAAATATGTGCGCTATCTTCGCACCATTTGCACACTCATACAATTTCCATCATTCACTGTAGTTAACTCATGATGAATTTCGTTGCCATTATGATTTTTTGCAATTAAAAAACGTATAACTGCATGTAATTCGCAGTCCGACACAGTTTGTATAGGAATCTCCATGATTGTCGAGCTCGTACTAATAAGAAAAATTTTTTAGACCGTTAAAACTTTTTCAGCTCTTTCCGGCAGACTATAAAGGAAAACAAAGTACGACATGAGCCCGCTAAATGGCGCTCAAGAGAAATCACAAGCTAGGGAAACTTACTTTTTGACCCACCCTCGTATTTTGAATTTGATTAATCTTAAAAAAGTAACATTTGGTTTATTGAAAAAATGGTGAATGAAATATGGCACGATGTGATATTAGACATTATGACTAACTATCACTCATGCGGAATTATTATAATAATTAAGGAAATGATAGTTCACAAATTATTTATTGAATGCAATTCATTTAGTTTGAATAATAGAACAGTAATAGTTAAACTAATCTGTCGATTAGTGACGATTGAAAGTTGTCAAAAGGCCGAGCACATACTCCACAGATCATTATCATTTACTATTTGTGAGATAGATAAAATCAGCACTACGATGACAATTACAGAGAGTTGTTTACCGTTGATTCGCCTTGGCCTCTTGCATATTACACAAGTTAATGAATTTAAGTTAGATAAAAGTGACTCAAAATTATGAAACGAGTGGAGTTAGAAAGACGATTTTACACGATGAACGTTGAGCAGAGACTGGCGCAAGAGGCGTACGCTTCGGACCTCATGGCTTATTCCGGAAAAGAGCAGTGCCAATAACGCGGTGCTACTTATCGTTACTTAAATGACAATTGATTTGATGAGTCCCTGGAGAACCGACGATACAATTGGACGGTCAATCCAGTAGATGGCGACAGGCGTACTGATTCCTAATCAGCCAAACATCCGACTATGTTTTGACAGGCTGAGCCGCCTGGTACGATGTCATCTTTCTGGTCATTTAATGTGCACGGGAATCCCATCCATGCACCTAACCAGGATTCTCTTCGGACCCTCTCGCCGATGTTAACATTGAGACTGTGTGAGTGAGAGTGTGTGTTTAAGAAATACACTGAGCCTCTAAGGCTCATGGTCAAATATGAAACATAATAAAACAAAAGAGCGAATGTGATTAGTGTGAGTATAATGATTTAGGTTGCCCATGGTTTGACGTTTGTTGAATGAATGAACGGATGAAAATAATGATTTTACTGTTTGCAGACAGCTTAATGTTGAGTCTCTACTAAACATTTTAAATTTGAGTGATTTTAATTTAAATTAGTGACTCAGATGTGTGTTGTAAAATATACGTCACAATATATGGGCATATCCACGAAGTGTCATTTTCTCCATAAAAAAGTTCCAAAATTAATCTTAAGGCGCACTTTTCACTTGTTTTTTAAATTCTAAATACATATAGCAACACATTTTTTAGCTTGGTCAACGTCTTTGTGCATGCGCGCAGTTTGCATAAAATATTTAAGGGGGAATTTTCTTTTTTTTTTTTTGCTACATTTACCGCTTCTTTCCAATTTTCTGATGAAGAAACTATTCAACGGATCAATATGAAATTTGGCATGTAGATTTATTGATATCGTAGGTATTCACAAAAAATTTTCAATCGTTTCCTCCCAAAAATACACCTCACCCCCCTCGACGCGCGAAGGTCCCCAGTCATTGGTGTGCGTGATATCTAAAAAACTATTGAGCCGATTGCTTTTAAATTTAGACATTATCCTTAGTCGAAATTCTTTTTTCGTTTAATCAACCAAAATATCAATAGTTTTTTTCACATCACGCATATTATCGACTGGGGACCTTCGATTAAAAATTTATAACGAGTGTCTGAACAAAAAAAGGAATGCAGACTTTTTTCGAAAAAATTAAAAATTGTGTCAAAGATATTTTTCTAAATTTAATACTTATATAAATCAATAGAAATACTTTCTTGAACTCTTCTAATTCAATTACACTCGTACCCCGAAGTGCGGTTCCTCCTACTACGGCGCTTTTCACGCTTGACTGATTCTGCGTCCCCCCCTCGCGTCAAGCAGTGTTGTGCGTCGCCCGTAGTG
>JAUESH010000042.1:3187679-3200907 GCA_032275165.1 Synergus magnus
AAAAAAGTTAAATTCTCCCTTTTTTGCCTTCAAAAAGTCGAGCAAATTTCCAACTGAAAAATTGACAGAATTAGAGTATTCAACAGTAATGGATTTCAAATTCCATCAGCCTTAAAATCTAAAATCGTGAAACTTATGCATTTTAATTATGATTATAAGTAATACCTATGAGATAGAGAAGAGCAGATTAAAAGATCCGTTTTAGACAAGATTAAAAATTAAAAGTGTACAACCATATTGGTGCAAGAAAATAGAAAATAGACAGACTTACCAGACAAGGAATAGGATAAGATAGAGAAAAAAGGGGTCTGATAGAGATAGGTTAGTGATTATCCTGACAAAGAGATTGAAAGGGATAGAGATGGATAGACGAGAGACAAATGAGGAAATTGAAGATATAGGTTATAGATTTAACAAAGAGATTGAAAAAGATAGAGTAGGATAAAAAAGGGGTAGATTGGGATAGAGCTATTTTGGATGTGTGATATTAGTTTTTACAGCATAACTCCTAAATCTTCCATTAGCTCAGTGGATTAAGGGTGTTGGAGCGTTTTGAAAAAAACAAATTTTCGTGTAGAAAGACTCAAATCTTCCACCTCACGTCGTACATTTCATGGCAACTTTGCCATGAAATGTATAACGTGAGGTGGAAGATTTAAGTCATTCTATAGATTTCACCATTTTTTTCATTTTTTAGTTGAGCACTCCAATACCCTTAAGCGCTGGACAGCAAACTCGATACGCACAGGTTCGCGTCCCCATAGATGCGGATTTTTCAGTGTTACATATGTTGGCGGTAAAATTAGAATAATGTGTATGTAAAAAATATTGTATTTAAAATATTATTATGCGTGTTCAAAATTTGAAAATCTATAAGTTTAAAACGAAGGATGGAATAAGATTGAAAATTGGAAATAGAAAGATATTCAAGTTATTTTGGAAAGGTAGATTGAGAGATAGACAAAGATAGAGAAAATGGATAGAAGAGATTCAAATGTTTTGGGAAGAGATAGACTGAGGGATAGAAAGAGATAAGAAAGGATATAGAGCCTAGTGAAAACGACGGATACACAAAGATAGAAAAAGATAGTGTTTGATGGATGCAAAGTGTGTATTTGTGTACTTCCAATCGGGTTGGTTAATAGTTTACAATTGTTTCCTATACTGTCTTCCTGTTTGTTGCCAATAGAGTTTAAAAAATCCAGACATCGGTTCCTAATGCTCAGTGGAGTCATGTTAAATCGAAGCATAATCCCGCAGACTACGCGTCCCACGATATGAATGTACCCACGCTTCTTGACAATTCTCTCTGGTGGAAGGGTCCCAAATTACTCTCAGCGAACTCAGATTCTTGGCCTAAATATGTTTCTAGTTCGGAGAAAAAAACTCATGTTCATGTTGTCAACTAGAGAATGTGGTGTTTTAAATTGTTAGATAGAGTCTCATCGTGGGCACTTCTCCTTCGTATCACGGTATATGTGTTAAGTTTCGTTCAGATTATCAAAACTAAGAAACAAAAGATTCATTATCTGATACTGAGATTGACCAAGTCTCGAATTTGTCGGTGCGTTACTTCTCAATTGCTAAGATTGAATCCGTTCATTGATAAAGTTGGAATTCTAAGACTAGGCGGATAGTGGAAACGTTCTACTCTACCAATATGTACTAAACTTCCAGTTATACTGCCAAAACACAGCGTTTCTGAATTGATCACAAAGCAACTTCATACAAATTTGTTACACGCAGGGACACAATTGACTTTAGATGTTTTGCGCGAAAAGTTTTGAATAGTCGGAGCAAGAAATCTCGTTAAGGCACAAATATTTATAATTGTGTAACTTGTACTCGCGAGAAAGCTAAAACTCCTACACAGATTATGGCTGATCTACCAACAACCAGATGTTCGTCTTCACGATCTTTTCCACATACTGAATTAGATTATGCTGGACCTTTTTTACAAGGAAAGTTTTTTAGGTGTCCGCCTCCGATTTTTTTCTCCTTTAAATATGTGATAGAGCATCAAAAACTAAGAGATACTTGTTTTTTCTTATCTGCCCAAAATCAATTTTAAGGGGTGAAATAAGCCCCTGAAGTTTCGCTCAAAAATGATATGTTTATTATTTTAAGCACTTATAGCTGACTGATTTGAATGAAACTTAGCAGTAATTATGTGTTCATCAAAATATATTTGACAGATAGTGCAACTGTTATTTTTCACCCTTTGTTAAGGTTTGGTATAATTTTAAATTTAGGTTAGTTTCGCGCGTTTAATTTAGTTGCTTAAAAGGGCGCTAGAAGCGCTACTATATCTTTGAATGAGTATGATTTGCGGAGAGAATCAGATTACGTCTATCCCTTATGGAGACAACAATTGTATTCTTATCCGTTATGGAAGAAAGAGGTTTCGCTCGACATAAGTGTTTGAAAGTCGATAAAAGTTGTTCTTTCGGAACTAATGTTCTTTATGTTCATTCGGAACATACATTGGAATTATTTGTATACTCAGTGATTAAAATATACAGATTTTGTGAAGCTATTGTGATTTATTCACTAAATGCCAAGCAGTGTACTCACGCAGCACTTGTACCTGGAAAAGTTTTGGGAAAACTTAACATTTTGGCGATCCTGCCAGGATCTGTTGGCATTTAGTTTGTTACGTTGATGATAAAATCTGAAAACTACGCATCATTATTGTACTTTGAAAGGACGGTTGGTCGTTTCAATACTGCGCAACTCGAGTGTGACGCAATATTGTGAAATCGCTGAGTGCTATTGTTGTTGGTGTTATTTATCAAAGATTGGATTGATAATTAACTATTATTCAAAATGACAGAGGATAAAACAGTGGAACTCCAGAACCCACAAGTACAACTGGAGAATTTAATTTTCCAGCAAAGGAGTAATATTAAAACTCTGAATCGACATTTTGAATCGTTGAAAAAACACCTGGATGATCATAACCTAAATGCAAAAATGCTGCATAATCGACTACAAATTGCAACACAGGTGTGGCAATTTTGTTTAGTGACGCAAACTGAAATTAATAAATTAAAAGCTGTGGATGCAGAGAACGAGTTTTTTACAAATGAAGAATTTGAAGCTGCTGAAGAGATGTACCTCGAAATGAACGACGAAGTGATGACTCGGCTAGAAAAATTCGAGGAAGAAATTCATCAACAGACAGCATCGCAGAATTTTGAAAGAAGTTTTGGAAATCCGATCAACACTTCACAACCAAAGATGACATCGTTACCGAAAATTGTACTTCCAAAATTTTCAGGTAAGCCTACAGACTGGACAACATATCGGGATTATTTCAATTCGCTTATTATAAAGAATACTGCGTTAGATAATCTTCAAAGATTACACTATTTAAAGTCATCGGTTGAAGGAGAAGCCCTCTCTCTAGTTAAAAACATATCTGTAACTGAAAAGAATTTTGAATGAGCATGGGATCAATTAAAAGAAAAATACGAAAATCGTCGCGCTCTTATTAGTGCAGAATTAAAATCGCTTTTTTCAATTCCCGTTATGAAAACAGATTCTTTAAAAGCATTAAAAGCAATGAGAAATCATGTAATTGAAAAGGTCAAAGCTTTAGAAAACCTAGGTCGCATTAAATCGCAAACTAATATTCCACTAGAAAACGCTTAACCTGATGGTGTTAGTGACATCTTAGTATTTCACTTTTCTCAAAAATTAGATAATAAAACGCGTTTAGCTTGGGAATTGAAATTGGATAATTCAACGGAATACCCACATTTTTCGAAATTCTTAGCGTTCTTGGATACACGCATTCGAGCGGTAGAAGCGATTTATAATGAAGAAATAAAACCTAAATCTGAATTTGTAAGATCTCATGTTGTTTCAAATAAAATAAGTTACCCTCTCTGTTCGACTGCGCATAAATTATTCACGTGTTCTGAATTTAAGAAAAAATCTGTAAAAGAAAGATTTCAATTTGTGAGATCGAAAAGGCTTTGTTTAAATTGTTTGACAGCTGGACATCTCGCAACTGATTGCAAAAGCTCGTACTCCTGCGTTCATTGTCAATTGGAACATCATACATTATTACATTTTAAACAAAATGACAATCCTGTTTTGTCAACGGACACAACTTCGGTCGTCCAACCACATCATGCAGCATCAAGTGCGATAAAATCTACTAAAGTTTTACTCGCAACAGCGAAAGTAATTGTATCTTCTAGTTCTGGACGTTCGGTTCCGGTTCGCGCTTTTTTGGATCAAGGATCATCTTGGTCATTTGTAACTAAAGAATTGGTTAACGCTTTGGAAATTCGTCCAAAACTTTTGGATGAAATCGAGCTTGTTGGATTGGGTAGTGTTTCGACTGGCAAAACACATCTTATGGCTCCAATAAAAATTTGTTCGCGATCTGGTCAAGGTCCGAAATTTTCTACAAACGCGTTGATTTTGGATAATTTAACGAATTATGTACCCTCAGTTACTTCTGATGTTTTATTAAAAAGACATTTGCAAAATCTTGACCTCGCTGATGACGATGTTACAGGTTCGCAGCCCATTCACGTTATCATCGGTACTGATTTGTATGGTTCAGTGCTACTTGATGGACTTAGGAAAGGTCGCTTTGATGAGCCCATTGCGCAAAATACAGCGTTTGACTGGATACTTTCGGGAAAAAACTATGACTCTAACCCTGATTTGCAATCGTTAGAATCACGTTCAGCATTAGTGCATTACTGTATTTCGAGCAGTGACTTAGAATCTTCTCTAGAGCGATTTTGGAACCTCGAAGAAGTACCTTCTGTTTCACGTTTATCTAAATCTGAAGAGGAACGCGAATTGCAATTTGAGTCAATGCATTCTAGAACTATCGAAGGTCAATATATTGTTCGGTATCCATTTAAATCCGGACCCCCAATTGATATTGGTTCATCTCGGAAAATAGCTGAAAAGGCTTTAATCACACTTTTGAAACGTCTTAATGAATCTCCAGAAATTTTTTGTCAATATAAAAAGTTTATGGATGAATACGAGAGTTTAGCCCACATATCTCGAATTTCAAGTTCATCGCGTGAACTTGATACAACACAAATAGTCTACTTGACTCATCATCCAGTAGTAAGGGAATCTAGTACTACTACAGCAGTTAGAAGTATTTTTAATGCGTCTACAATAACATCGAATTTTACATCGTTAAATGATCACATGCATGTTGGACCTAAATTACAAACTAATCTGTCCGAAGTTCTTTTACAATGGAGAACTTATAAATTTGTTTATACTTCAGATATTGCAAAAATGTATAGACAAATTCTTATTGATGAAAAAGATCGTGACTATCAAAGAATTCTTTCGACTCCGACACTGAATTCCGAACCGATAGAGTTTCGTTTGAATACCGTGACATATGGAATAGCGGCTGCTCCATTTCTCGCTTTACGAGTCCTTCGACAATTGGTTTTGGACGAGGGACATCAGCATCCAAAAGGTTCATTTGTTCTTAATCATCAGATTTATATTGATGATTGCCTTTTTGGAGCGGATTCGAGAGCTGAAATAATTGAAATACGAGAAAACGTAAGAAATTTGCTTAAAAAGGGTCATTTTAATTTGAGAAAATGGGCCAGCAATTCGCCCTCGCTATTAGAAGATATTGATCCGATGGAACATGGTTTAGCTATCGAAAAAACTTTGGATGAAAACGACATTGTAAAAGTTCTTGGTATCGTCTGGCATCACATTTTAAATGTTTATCGTTTTAAAATTCAATTGACAGAAGTTCCGCAATTAACGAAACGCTCAGTTTTGTCGATGATTGCTCGATTATTCGATCCCTTTGGTTAGGTATCTCCGGTGGTGATTTGGGCTAAAATATTTATGCAAAAGCTTTGGATTAAATCGATTTCTTGGGATGATACTTTACCGGAAGATCTTTCAAAACTTTGAAATGAATATCGCGAAAATTTAATTGAATTAGAAAATATTTAGATTCCACGATGGACAGGACAAGGGAGTGAAGTTGTTGATAGCACACTTCATGGGTTCTCAGATGCTTCGAATTTAGCATTTGCTGCAGTAGTCTATCTTCGTTTAAATTTCAAATCCAGAGAAAATCGCGTTGTTTTAATTTCAAGTCGAACTAGAGTAGCTCCGATAAGATCACAAACACAAACAGTTCCTCGCTTGGAACTTTGTGGTGCTTTACTTCTTGCTAGATTAATTTCAGCGATTAAAAATATTTCGCAATTTTCAGAACTAAAAACGACCTGTTGGAGTGACTCTACTAATGTTTTAGCTTGGCTAAAAAAGCATCCTTCCGATTTAAAAATGTTTGTTGCTAATCGTGTCGCGGCTATTCAGGCAATAGATCCGTCTATCAGTTGGAAATATGTATCGACAAAAGATAATTCTGCCGATTTAACATCTCGTGGAGTGTTTGCCTCTAAATTGATCGGAAATGATTTTTGGTGGTATGTTCCGACGTGGCTATGTCAAAATGAAGAATTCTGGCCTTCAATAGAAAAGGATAGAAATTTCGAAACGAATTTAGATCTCCGTGTACAAACACATCACACGTATGAAAAACTTAAATTTTGTTTAGAAAGTTTGGCAACACGAGTCTCGTCATGGTCGAAACTTGTACGTATTTTAGCGTATGTTTTGGAGTTTTTATCTATGAAAACTGGATTTAATCCTGTTAAAAGAGAAATTGGAAATGATAATTCTATTTTGAAATATTGTACGAACAGTGAAATTGTTTGGATAAAGTATATTCAATCTCAATTATTTGCGAACGAAATTTCAAGATTAGATCAAAAAATTGAATTAGACCGGAAAAGTCAATTGCTATCACTAAATCCGCTTCTTGATGAAGACAAAATCCTTCGCGTAGGAGGAAGGTTAGCTAACGCAGAAATCGAATTTAATCGAAAATTCCCAATTATTATCAAAACACATCCTTTAGTAATTTTGTTAATTCGACATTTTCATGAGAAATGTTTGCATGGAGGAACACAATTGACTTTGAATCTGATAAGACAAAAATTTTGGATCATTCGAGAAAGACAAACAGTTAAATCGGTCATATATAAATGTATACCTTGTGTTCGAATTCGTGCGGATGTTTCTAATCAATTGATGGGCGCGTTTCCTAAAAGTCGTATAACGCGACCTGCAAGGCCCTTCACTCATGTAGGAATCGACTATGCAGGCCCGGTCCAAGTAACGACTCATCGAGGTCGAGGTTACAAATCTCATTCAGCTTATATATCAGTGTTTGTTTTTTTTGCGGTGCGAGCCATACATCTCGAATTGGTGAGTGATTACTCAACTGAAGTTTTTCTTGCTACGCTTAAACGTTTTGTTTCCCGTCGAGGACTACCTCATACAATCCATAGCGATCGAGGATCGAATTTCCAAGGTGCTAGCCGCGTATTGGATGAAACTTTCCAAAGGGTAATTGAATCCCCTAAAGTCCAAGCGTATTTATTAAATGATAAGATAAGATGGGATTTTATTCCACTCGCAGCGCCACATTTTGGTGGAATATGGGAATCAGGTGTGCGTAGTGTAAAACACCATTTGCGACGTGTTCTTGTAGCACAAACTCCTTCTTTTGAAAAATTAACGATATTATTGTGTCAGATAGAGGCGTGTTTAAATTCAAGGCCAATGTGCCCTTTAACAGAAGATCCACAGGATCTAAGAGTTTTGACACCAGGACATTTTTTAATTGGAGGAGAGTTAATTTCAATACCAGAAACTTCATTGGAAAATGTAAAATCAAATAGATTATCTAGATGGCAATTGTGGCAACAAATTCTTGAAAATTTCTGGAAAACCTGGTCTCAAGACTATATTTTATCGTTACAGCAGCGTAACAAATGGCAACTTGAAAGGAGAATGTTTGTGTCGGACAAATGGTTTTAGTTAAAAATGAAAATTTACCGCCCACAAAATGGCCGTTAGGACGTATTATTGATGTAAAAAGAAGTGTTGATGAACTGGTCCGAGAAGTGACTGTTCGTACAGAGTCAGGTATTTATGTACGATCAATTACGAAATTGGCATTGTTACCAATTGAAACCGATGTACAACAAAATGGAACCTAAATGTATAATTTTTCGATATTGTTCAATAGTTTAAAAATTTGGACCGCAAGGCTCCAAAAGGGGGCGGAAATTTTAAGGTTTGGTATAATTTTAAATTTAGGTTAGTTTCGCGCGTTTAATTTAGTTGCTTAAAAGGGCGCTAGAAGCGCTGCTATATCTTTGAATGAGTATGATTTGCGGAGAGAATCAGATTACGTCTATCCCTTATGGAGACAACAATTTTATTCTTATCCCTTATGGAAGAAAGAAGTTTCGCTCGACATAAGTGTTTGAAAGTCGATAAAAGTTGTTCATTCGGAACTAATGTTCTTTATGTTCATTCGGAACATACATTGGAATTATTTGTATACTCAGTGATTAAAATATACAGATTTTGTGAAGCTATTGTGATTTATTCACTAAATGCCAAGCAGTGTACTCACGCAGCACTTGTACCTGGAAAAGTTTTGGGAAAACTTAACACCCTTATAATGGGTAAAACTACCCTCAGTCGTATATACCCCTAATATAAAATCTAGCTTAAATTTGAAAATAAATTATTTTTAATGAAGAAATAATTTATTCTTATTAAATAATACAATAAAAAGAAGTTTTGGAAACACATGATATTAATATACCCTTATTTGAGGGTAAACAACCCTTAAATTTATAAATTGTTAAATTAACACTTATTGAACTACAATTTCTGCATTTTGAAGCATAAATCTGTTAAGTTAATTAAAAGTAGTATTATATGAGAGTACTGATATTTGTAACGATATCACTGTGCTCCTAAATATGGGCACAGCTGAGAGCGCCAGGGTATAGGCAACCGGCCCTGCACTCAGTACGTGACGACACCGTCGCAGTGCTCCCAAAGGTGGCAGCCTGCGCGCGCGTCATTTTGGCTTACCGCTGGAGAAATTCTCCCATTGGTCAAAATTTTAAGCGCGCGATTCAAAATCGAATTAATTCGAAATGCAGGATTGAAAATGAAAATTGTTATTTTCCAAATATTCGTTTAATTTTTAAAAATAATTAAATAAAACCTGAAAATATGTAAACTAAAACAATTTCATGCAATTCTTAATTATTATTTTATTTTAAATCCAGCATTTCAAATTAATTCGATTTCGAATCGCGCGCGTAAAATTTTGACCAATGGGAGAATTTCTCCAGCGGTAAACCAAAATGATGCGCGCGCAGGCTGCCACCTTTGAGAGCACTGCACAGATGTGCTTATACATTCTTCTTCTCCTTAATTTTTCATTGGCTCGTGCCTGCTTCTAAAGCTTTGCACATACGGCCATGATCTGGTAAGTTACGTAGTTGTCGTAAGTCTTTCTGACGCGCCGAACTGATTTTAGGCGCGAAATAGACAAGAATTCAAATTTAGTTTCTTCGTTTCACAATAAAGGGTTAAGAAACCCAACCGCGTGAAGCTAGTCCTCTCGAAGGAGAATGCAAAGTCGCGAACTGAAAGCTTAGTATAAGTAGAGGAAGGGAAAGTAACTTCGATGTCAATTATTTGCTGATATGACAAGTATATTTAAATATTATACGGTAAATACACTTAAGAAGTCGAGAGAGAGAGAACCGAACGCGATCGCGTCAAAAATGTATCTGAGTCTCTTTACATTTCCAGAGAGGATCGCAAGCTTCCAATCCTCCCCTCTAGAATACTCAAAGGACCCAAATTACGCCCTAAGTTCCTTGACCTAGCCAATGGGTGTTGATAAGCTCTCTATAAGTCCCGCCTGTCTATAAGTCCCCTTCTCTCGACCTAAGTTACAATTTTGGTGGTGGAGTACGCTTTCGTTGACGTCACGATCTGTGAGGGAAAAGGGAAAACTCAAACCTCAATAAAATGGTAATACAGAACGTGCGAAAGTAGTTGAGATGGTCAGGGTCGCTTTACTTTGAAAGGTTGTAAAAAGATTACCAGTTTACGGCTGCTGTTGTCCTAAGCCGGGGCGCTATAATAAAATCGGTACTGAGGGTGTACTAATAAACGTAGGTTTGAGGATTAGAGACCCTGCATCTCGTTTCGTTCCTAAATGTACAAATATGGTGATCGGTGCCTACTTCAGTGAACAATAAAGTAATTTAGATGAGAAATTCTAAAGAGGGTTTAAGAAACAGCAGATATGTTGGACGGCTTAAGACTGCCATCAGTTTTCTAAACATTTTTCTTAATCTAATCCTTGAGCCCTCTATATGACTATAAATACATAAACTAAACTCTAAAGTGAAACCATAAAATGCTAAGAAGGTTAAGCCGATTTGCAATAAAGTGTTGCTTGCCAATCTTTCTTTTCTGTCGAAACTTAAAATCTATCGTTTTTTATCTACAATTTATTTGAATGAAGCCGCGCATTTCGCGGTAGCGATAACACGCTCCTAGCGACTGGATTGTGTACTCATGCGCTCGTCACATCTTTTCTTCCTTCGCGCCATCTGGAACGAAGGTGAAAAAGCTCCCGACCAGCGGTAGGTGGCTCCGGGTGGTGGAACAAAATACGAGAAGCAACGAGATCGGTCGGGCCTCTCCCTCTATCGGAGGGAGAGGCCCGACCGAGCCCACGACTTCCCGCGTCCATTGAAGTCCAATAGGGACTCCAGGCTTCCAACACCCATCAGACAGCGGCGGGCACTATTGATCCGATTGGACTAGCGCGCGCGCGGGCGGTAAAATTTGAAAAATTAAATTTTTAAATTGGCGAGTTTGAGAAATCTGAAAACGTGAGAAACTACTTTGAGACAGGGGTTATTTAAAAATTGATCAGAACGGAAAGGGGGAGGACAATTCAAAGCTTTAGATAAAGCTTTAATGAGATTGGGCCGGAAATTTTGGAATCTGGGGCAATCACAGAGAACATGGTCCAAGTCTTCTTCGACATTGGGATCACAAAGACAGCTAGCGGAATCTATAATGTTTTTACGTGCTAAACTAGCATTTAAGGCGTAATGGTTGCTTCTCATGCGACAGAGGGAAACGATCCATTCTCTTCTAGCAATAGAGGAGGCAAACCATGGTTTCTTGCGTTGTTTATAGAAACTTTGGGTGTAATGTATACATTTTGAATTGCCCATAGCAAGGATCCAGGCATGACAGCTGTCATTAAGATCCTTGGAGGCCGAGTGAAAGAAGTCTGAGTGAGGGAGAGAAATATTTAAGATATGGGCATTTGTAGCTGCTGGTTTCGCAGCTACGTCTGCCTACTCATTTCCGGAGATTCCTTTATGATCAGGGATCCATTCTAGATTGACTTTAAAGTTAAATTTAGCAAAGGTGGCAAGACGATTTCTAATGAGGAAAATCAAGCTATGACTTGATGGTGTTAGGACACGGTGAAGCCACACTCTGGAGAACGCTTAACGAGTCAGTAAAAATAACCGACCTTAAAAAGATGTTCTGTAGGATGTAGTCCAAAGTGTAAAGAATAGCGATAGCCTCAACAGAAAATATAGAAGCATGATTGAAGATTTTCCATGAGCGAGAAAAGTTTGCAGACGGGCAGACATACGCGCAGCCCGCGGAGTTGTCAGATTCTGATTTTAAACCATCTGTGAAAAATTGTATGTAATCATTGTACTTTATATCTATTAAATCGCGAAATAGGTCATTTGGTGCAGCGCTGCCCTGAACCAATTTACCTATGTCTAGTTCGATCTGAGGAACAAAAAGGTGGTCTTCATAAGGAAATTCGAAAAATGGGTGTACATATGCCCTTCTAATTTGATGTTTAAAGCCTGTGATGTGATAGATTTTCTACACATCACAAAATCAGAATTTAGCCTCCCAATTCTAGTTTTCTAGTAAAGACCGACAGTCTCAATAAAATCGGCACTCCTTGTCTCTTGTCAACTCTTAGATTTACTTATTTTTATTAATGTCTATTTTCTTATTCCATCCCCCTTTTATGTAAACTACTGCGAGCTTCTTAATCTATGAGGATTAAGTGTAGAGATTCGCATGGACCATCTTCCATTGAGTCATGGATTAGGATCTGTCGTCACCTCCATTCTGGCGAGGATTCTACTGTTTGGTAACCTTCATCTCCAATCTTCTGGTTTCCGCTGATTCTACGCATCTCGTGTCTTTTTTTGGTTGATCTTCCAAGACCTTAGGCTTGTTCCAGTGAGGAAGGATCAACAGTACTACCCCTATCGCTAATAGGTCGGTAGGTTTACGTTGTTTGGATTTGTTTGGGCTTATTTATTCCTGAAAATGGAAAAAGAGCATTTCTGGCCGTGCGTGCCTTTTTGTTTTCATGTTGGAGCACCTTGGAGTCCACCCTACATCTGCGGTTAGAAGCAAGGACTTCCGTTCTCCAACCAGGGAGCACCCTGGAGTCCACCCTACATCTGCGGTTAGAAGCAAGGACTTCCGTTTTCCAATCAGTGATCAGCGCTTCAGCCACTTTCGTCAAGTCTTGTTCCGTACGCCACGAAACATCCCCTCTTTTGTACAGAGAGGAGAGAATTTCTCCTCTGCGGAAACGGCTTGGTTCAACGAAGGAAAGAGGATGACTTATGAAGAGAAGGAACGACGATAGGGCAGACCAATGAGCAGCCGTCTCTAACAGCGATCTCTCTCTTATCCTTATTAGATACTAATTTACGGTTCACGCGCAATCAGATTTATCCCCCCTTTCTAATTTATCGAAAAGCGACGCTCTGCTAGTCACTCGATTCTCTCAACTCGATCACTCTTCTTCTGTAAATTGAAAGTGTCGGTTCAACTCAGAAAATTAGTGTCATTACAAACTAATAGTGTAATTTTTGCTGTTGTAATTTGCTGTGAAGGTGAGAGTTTTTGTCTTTCACGATTCAGCCAAGTTTTCATCATTATTATCTTGTTTGTTTAACACTCCTTGGCTGAATCGCTTTCTTATTTTGATTTTATTGATTTATTGTGCCTTATTATTATGAATATGTTTTATCTCTAATTTTCTCGTAATATTCCGGAGTGCCGAACTATAAAATGCCCCTAAAGATTCCACATTTGTCTCCCTTTTAGTGTTTTTAAGTTAAAGATCCTTAGCTAATGATTCTAGATTTCCCCAAGATTATGTAGGGGAAGAGGTCCGGTTGTGAGCACCCCTGCGTATTTTTTAACAGAAAGCAGATGCGGTTTTTCTGATAAATGT
>JAUESH010000042.1:3211126-3223413 GCA_032275165.1 Synergus magnus
ATTAATCATTTAGAAGGCAGGGTAAACATTGTTTAAACTTAAATTATGTTAGTAGATTGCAGTGACATATTTATTTTCCAACCATCACCCCCTTAGACGAGGGGCTAACTACCCCTTTGGCTAACATACACAAAAATTCCCGATTTTCATTTAAGACAAATTTTATTTTTTAATGATTAATGAAGTGGTATAACGAAAATACAAGACGTTATACCTTTTTCACTTCGTTTTTGATTGAAAGAGGGTAAACTACCTTTAATTTAAATTTTTATTTCCTTAAATATTTTTAACAATTTCTGTTTAATGGTCATAGTGGAAATTATCTGCAGGACAGGAAACCTTGTGATATAAGAGGAAGCATCGCAGTCTAATGGCATGAGGCACCCCCATTCTAATTCGAAGGGAGTAAACCACCCTCAAACCATGTTTCACATTTATGAAGCATTTTAAGTGTTGCAAATTAATTATTATGGTATACGAAATTGGACAGAAATTTATTTTATTTATTTCCTATAATATGTTGTAAAAAATAAATTGTTTTATGGCATTTACATATACTGTACGAGATATTATTCTTCATATTTATTACACATATGGTGATCGTGAAAGAAATGTTTGATACACAATGATTTTTTACACCAAGAACGTCTAATGACTGGCGTTTCATCACAATATGCACATTTTACTTGTGAAGATTCTCCAAAGGCAAAATCTGCGGGATTTTCAAAATCTTGTGTCCCGTTGTCTACATAACCACTTTTATATCATGAGTACTCGAAATCCATAAAGGTCTAATGACTGGATCATACCTGTGGTTCCTTTTGGAATAACTCTAGGTATGACAGTTTTACCTGCAGCAAGTGCTCCGTTTTCTACAGCGTCGGTACAGTGCCCAGTCTACGAATCCAATAACAACACACTTGTACTCCCAGTATTAGGAAAAAATAATTCTTTCACCCACTTATTGAAATGGTCTATAAAAGTTAAGTGAAAAGATGTTCAAAGTTATAAAAATAAAGAAAAATATAAAATTAGCTTTACATACCTGATGTAAGCTTCTCAGATTTTGAAGCCGTTACGAGTACATTAGGTGGTCTGAATAATGTTTCTTCTACTACTGGTCCAAATTTCCCACTTGGTTCTTTTAGGACCATATAATGGAGACAACAATCTTCCGTCGGCACTGATTGTAGGTTGAATTGTGTAACTGTTCGTGGTCGAAGGTATAGATTGTACAACACATTCAACTTTTTTTTAACCTTCCACTGCTAAACTTCTTCCTGAATGCATTTCCAATTGGAAGCCACTTTGATCCGTATTATAAACATTTTGAATTCCGTAGTGCTTTATCAAAGGCTTCACTTCACTGACGAAATCAAATGCTTTCTGCTTCAATACCTCACTATCTTCTATTGATTTCCGTACCCAAGTGCGAATTGCCGAAGGTGAAAAAACGGCCCAGACTTGGTCCAATTTCGGCAGCCAAAGATCGGCTAACTTTATTGGACCAATATCGGCATTTTAATCGGCCCATTGTTGTGCCAGAACCTGCTGTCTATATCGGCTATGTAAGTTTCTCGATCTACCGCCGAAGCTTGGCCCAGCAACGGCACGTTATTGGACCAAGTGTCACTTTTACTGCGGCGACCCAAGTGGAAATTTCGGACTTAGGCCATTACTAACAACGGGCGCAGTACTGCGCCTGTAATGGCTAGCTACAGCTGGCTGACCAGTACGGGCATAGTACTGGATAAAACCCAGGCATTGTACTGCACCAGTGCTGGAAAACCAGCACTGGCATACAAGCGCTGGCCCTATACTGGTAGAACTCTGGCCAGTACTGTGCCAGTACCGAATACCAGTACAGGGCCAGAACTGGGGGTCCAGTGCTGAACACCGTTATCATCCCAGATATAGGCCAGTACTTCGCCCGCATAGCAGCCAGTACTGCGCCAGTATCGCCAGTACGGGCGCAGTACCGCGCCCGTTGTGGATTTCTTATTGGGGAATCTTGTTTTACGAGGATCAGCCAAAGTCTGGCCCAGTGACGGCACATTACTGGACCAAGTGTAACTTTTTTAGCCAGTGTTGGGCCGACAATGGCAGCCAAGCCTTGGTTGCCAAGTGTAGACCGGAGTTATCATTCAGTGATTGGCGCGATAATGGTGCCGAGCTTCGGCAACACTTTTGCCGACTCTGGGCCAATGTTGGGCCGTATGTGACTTCGCACTAGGGGTGTTACAAATTTCGTTGTTTTTCTCGAAACAATGCGATGAGCTCTTTTAAATTTATATATGGGGCATTATTTCTCAAGTGTACCCACCCTGAAATTTGACTTTGATCGAACTCAAACTTGGGCAAAAAATTTTTTCGATTGGATAAAAATTGACGAAGGTAGGGGAGGGGAAATTTTTCGAGTTTTTGCTGGTAGACTCTATTTCAAATGTGCTAAACTCCTTTCGTATGGAATAAAAAAAATTTTGTCCTGTATATTTTTCATAGACTTTTTCCTGATCTATCGAATGGTTATAACTATTTTTTCAAAAATTGAAAATTAGACCTCTTTTTTTGAAAATCAAAAATATTTTTGACTTTTTTTTGAGAAAAGACACTTTTTTTTCGTCTTAAAATAAAGCTCAAGGCTTTATCTTTCGAAGCCCTGAAATTCAAGATGTTTTTTTTTTTGGTTTTCGAGAAATTAAATAAAGAGTAATGCGATGCACCATAAACTCCTTTCGTATGGAATAAAAAGAATTTTGTCCTCTATATTTTTCATAGACTTTTCCCTGATCTATCGAATGGTTATAACCATTTTTTCAAAAACTAAAAATTAGACCTCTTTTTTGAAAATCAAAAATATTTTTGACTTTTTTTTGAGAACGGACATTTTTTTTTGGTCTTAAAATAAAGCTCAAGGCTTTATCTTTCGAAGGCCTGAAATTCAAGATGTCCTTTTTTTTGTTTCCGAGAAATTAAATAAAGAATAATGCGGTTCACCGACGGCGCATTACTCTTTATTTAATTTCTCGAAAACAAAAAAAACCACATCTTGAATTTCAGGGCTTCGAAAGATAAAGCCTTGAGCTTTATTTTAAGACGAAAAAAAAGTGTGTTTTCTCAAAAAAAAGTCAAAAATATTTTTGATTTTCAAAAAAAGAGGTCTAATTTTCAATTGTTGAAAAAATAGTTATAACCATTCGATAGATCAAGAAAAAATCTGTGAAAAATATCAAGGACAAAATTTTTTTTATTCCATACGAAAGGAGTTTAGCACATTTGAAATAGGGTCTACCAGCAAAAACTCGAAAAATTCCCCCACCCCTAACTAGGTCAATTTTTCTCCAATCGAAAATTGTATATTGTGTAACAAGTGCGGAAAGTTGAACATTCCACGAGTGTGAAGTTTGTAACACGAGATGGAGGCGAACGCACGAGCCAAAGGCGAGTGCGTGCTAGCCGTAAT
Organism: Synergus magnus; assembly: GCA_032275165.1. Lineage (NCBI taxonomy): Eukaryota > Metazoa > Arthropoda > Insecta > Hymenoptera > Cynipidae > Synergus > Synergus magnus. The sequence goes on from JAUESH010000042.1 coordinate 3,214,590, forward strand.
CGAGTGCGGGAAACAGTGCGGGAATCCTACTTTCCCGCACGCTGTTCTCACAGTAGAGGAATCTGAAACTTTGCGTACGCTTTACGGACACGGAATGTGGCCATTTTCATGCATGTGTTGCAAACAATTTTTTTCCGATAAAGTACTATCTGATAGGACTACACTTTTCCCAAGTTTGAGTTCGATCAGATAAAGTAAAATTTCGGGGTGGGTACACTTGAGAAATAATGCCTCATATCCATTTTATGGAAGCCGTAAAGACCATTTCATTGTTATTCTGATTCCTGTAAGCTTCTAGTGCCCACCTACGGAGATCTCGGTCATGAACAATAAACCTAGAATTAAGAGCATTATTAAATTTTTTTATTACAAATTCTGTTATTTCAAATAATTGATCTTTTCTTGTTCCCCCTGCTTCTACTTGCTGAGCCCATCTTCTTAACTGACGTTCAGAAGATAGACGTCGGAACTTATGTTGAATAGAGTAAAATTTTCTTTTTTTCTTTCCTCCGTCTGCGTTTTTCCAGTATTCAACAGCTGCCCTTTTATATTCAAAATTCACATCAATGTCTTTCTGCGAGCAAATTCCCACAAGTTCATTCTCTTCTGCCCAATTAATGTTGTTATCATCATCATCATCATCGACTATTTCAATTTCCGATTCTTTGAATGGTTCTTGAAAGTCTAAAGACTGTTCTTCATGTATTTCCAAATTGAATTGAAATATAGAGTCCAGTAACAACTGTTTAAATTTTTCTGCCAAAAAAGTCTCCTCTCGTATTACAGGTGTCTCCATTAAATATATTATTTCGAACGTTGCACGAAGAAGATTTATTACATTTATAGAATTCACGATCATTTTAGCAATATTTTTAAAATTTACTTCTATTCTATTCACCTTATTTCACAATTTGTTGAAATAGCAACTAATTTTTTTGCGCGTAAATTTCTTTTTATATACTAACATTGAATTTGCACAATATTAAACTTACAATATTTCGAGAAATATTTTTAGAGACGCATGCCGAGGCGATGATTTTTTTGTGGTATCGTGTGCAATTTGAAAGATATGTACAACACATACACATTACGCATAAGATAGTCTTTATAATTTTTCGATTGCTTTTTTTAAGAAACAAAAGAAATTAATATTTCCCTTATGAAACTTTGCTTTTACGTCGAGATAAAGAGGTGAAGACTAGGGCGTTCAAAATAAACTTCATGTTCCTGTGCTTACAACTAATCACTCATACGAAAATAATGTTCCATTGATGAAAAATGCCTAATTTTATGGGATTTCAAACAGTCCCATGAAGATACAAAAATTGAATTAACCTTAATTTCCATTAAAAAAGTAAGAGTATAACATGGAACATGTAATAATTATGAAGAATAATATCTCGTACAGTATATGTAAATGCCGCAAAACAGTTTATTTTCTACATCATATTATAAAAAATATATAAAATAAATTTCTATCCAATATCGTATACAATAATAATTAATTTGCAACACTTAAAATGCTTCATGAATGTGAAACATGGTTTGAGGGTGGTTTACCCCCTTCGAATTAGAATGTGGGTGCCTCATGCCGGTAGACTATGATATTTTCTATTATTGCAATGTTTCCTATGCTGAAGATAATTTCCACTATGCCCATTAAACAGAAACTGTTAAAAATGTTTAAGAAAATTAAAATTTTAGTTAAGGGTAGTTTACCCTCTTTAAATCCGAAACGAAGTGTAAAAAGGTATAACGTCTTGTATTTTCGTTATACCACTTCATTAATCATTGGAAAATAAAATTTGACTTGGATGAAAATCAGGAATTTGTGTGTATGTTAGCCACAGGGGGTAGTTAACCCCCCGTCTAAAGGGGTGATAGTTGGAAAATAAATATTTTACTGAAATCTACTAACATATTTCAGCTTAAACAATGTTTACATTGCTTTCTAAATGACTAATTTCACTGAAAATTATATTTCTCAAGTAATCACTCGGAAACTTTGAAGGGTGATTTCACCCTTCAAAGTTCTTACTGAAATCTACTAACATAATTTCAGCTTAAACAATGTTTACATTGCTTTCTAAATAACTAATTTCACTGAAAATTATATTTCTCAAGTAATCACTCGGAAACTTTGAAGGGTGATTTCACCCACTAAATATGAATTTGGGCACGCATAAAAAAATACAAGTACCTTATTTTTCAGTGCTCTAAAACATACTTCAGAAGGAATCAAATCGGAGGCGGACACTTGGGTAATGTTCCTTGTCAGTAGCACTTTTCGAAAGAGTGGCTTCCTCTGTGGGACTTGTTGTTTAAGTATCAAATTTGCGCCCTTGGCTCGTGTAGACCAGTCTCAAAAGGATAGTATTACTGCATGGTGTTTTAAAGTGGCCAGTGTTAACAAGATAGTGGCAGTGACCGTATTTGTGGGGTCCTTTAATAATGTGTGTGTCACACAGATACTCCTAGGGTTGGGCCAGCTGAGGGTGCCGTCTCACGGCCATCCTTTACTGAGATTGGGAGGGTTTTTTGTGGGTGCGCCACAAGAAACTAGAGGTTACCACTAGAGGTTACTATTATAGTTATTGATATAAAACTTTTGGGCTAATGAATGTACTCATAAATTAAATTAAATTAAATTAAAAACAGAAAATATGACTTTTTTTCTCGAAAAATATCCGCCATTTTGTTATTTATGCATATGTATTAAAAATCATGGTTTGTACGGGAGCTAGTGTTATACTGAATATAAAAAATTTTGAAATTTTTTTTTTTCAGATGGTCCGTCTTCGAGATTGCATGCGCTTTTTGAGGAGTGACGTTTACACGGTGTGCTTTTAAGGGGTCTTAATCGAAAGTCGGGTAACCTGGGGTTTTCTTGGTGGATTTGATTCCCAGTCATCCCACAAGTGTATTTTAAACTCATGACCAAAATAAGCACTATTGCATCTTTAAATCACCTTGTAGTATGCTCTTACTATTTTTAATCACTTTTTTCATACCACTTTTTTGAAAGAAAAAGAATACCCTTTGAGTCAATCATTCAGAGTATGAAAAACACCTATTATGATCTGTCTGTGAATTTAATGGTCTTCATATTTAAGTTAAAACAAAAATATCCAATAACGTTTTTTTAAATAAATAATTTTATGTTTAATGTACCTGTTACTATATAAAAATTTTAATTGTTCAGCGTTATATTAATAAATTTAATTTTATACCTAGTAACTGTGTGCATGATCTTTTTCACTACTTCCACGTCTTAGCAAAGGACTTTTTTAATAACATTGAATTAATCTCTTGAGCTCTTAGGCCACCATTTTGTAAATCAGCCATCTTGAATTTTGGATATTTGATAACAGGTATATAATAAGCGACCCCAAAAACCTTCGTATACTCATTTTTACCAGAATCAGCATTAATTTCACCAAATTGGTCCGCGATATTGGATCCGCCATCTTGGATTTTGAAAATCTAACAATGTATTCGTAATCAGCAAACCCAAAAACCCTATATACACCTACTCTCATAGAAGTTTAACTACTAGAAAAATCCGAACTTCTAAAGTTTAAAACGCAAACCCCCCGTTCTGCAAATTTATAGTAAATACTAAAATCGAGTTTTTTCAAAAAGCCCCCGATAAAAGATTTTGGTCTTGAGCTTAAAATACTTCTGGGATGCCTGGGAATCAAATCCATCAAGAAAACCCCATGTTACCAGACTTTCGATTAAACCCCGTTTCAAGCACACCGTGTTTACCTATCATTTTTATTTTTAAACAGAGAATAAAATAAATAAAAACACATTTTTTTTTTGTAATTTATGAGTGCATTCATTAGCCCAAAAAGTTTTATATCAATGACTATAATAGTAACCTCTAGAAAAATTAATAAAAATAGCCTTTTTTTCAAGCGCCTAAACTAGAATGACCCCTTAAGTAAAAAGATTATCGATGATGTTTACAATTAGGTATGATGCTTATAATGCTAAATGAATCATGTGGTAATTACAATCTTATTGTGAAAATGATTAATGAGTTAATTACTAATTAATTGATAAGTAATGATAATGCGATAGTCGCGTTGACGTGACAGAATTCTTTGAAATAATTTTAAATATCTTTAAATCTTTTTAAATCTGTCTTAATTTAATTTCAATTATTAATTTCTGATGTGAGTGAGATAATTGCTAATAGCTCATCAAGTTTTACTTCTTAAACTCCAGTTTCTGACATAGGCTCAGAGTGAATAAAAAAGCGAATAAAATGTGTAATATAAAGCAGGTACTTCATTTAGAAACTTTATCTAAACATGTCATTCTACATAGACGTGGACTATCGCTATAAAATACTAATGCGTGTCCTCTTGTAAGTTACGAGACAGAGATTTGTTTATCATTACCGGTCTTACGGCGCCTTATAACGGATTCACAGGAGCTATAATGGTGCATTAAAATGAAAGACGATACGCGATTAGAATTAGCAAAGTAGATAGTCGTGTTGCGGAGTGTATTTTATCGATTCTAGGGCATATCTTAAACGAAAGAAGCTGCCGAGTTGCGCTTATTCGCAAAAGATTATCTCCTATGATAAAGATGCCTAATGAATTATTATGTCTTATCTTGATAGAAGTAAGCCGGCTACTCTTTAAGTAGGAAGACACCTTGCTGTGTCGGTTTTCTTTATTAACTTCTTATTAAAATTAACGATTAAATTTCTTTCCGAATTTTTTTCCCTCTACAAAATTCCCGATTCGTTCCTTCTTCAATATTATAGAAAGGCTTCAAAAGTTAAGTTATAAACTTCAATTCTAATGTCACGCCAACGCGACTACCGCATAATCATTAATTAGTAATTAACTCATCAATCATATTCACAATAAACTTGTAATTACTGCATGATTCATTTAGCATCACAAGCATCATCCTTAATTGTATAATCTTTGTACTTAATTAGGTTAATTCATACTTACGTAATTGACCCTTATGACTTGAACCATCGACAACAAACCTGCAAGAGGACATCAACCCTTATACCTGAACGCCTGCACTCGGAAGTGCACTACGAATTTCATCTGTGTAAGGGTCACCCACAAGAAACCTACACACTCTCAGTCAGGAACGTTCGTGAGGACTGGACCCTTTTACCTGAACATCCATGAAGGATTTTCCGGGAACTCGTGCTAGACAAATCGGCACAAGACCCAAAGGAGTTCGTGTAACACACACCATCAAAAGACCCAATAATATTTGTTACTTGAAAAACTTTACGAGACTCACTCACACAACAAAGTTGACGGATCTTATTCTTGAATTCTATGCACTAACATAAAGAAGTTGACGGGTAAAATGACCCGAAATCAGTATTTAAGCAACAGGTCCGTAAGAAGACGCCAGTCTGGAGTTCCGGGTTTTCAGTGCAATAGTAAACAAGTGCAACTCCTACAAGTGAACTATCAATCTACGAGTACAGTGCAAATTTTACAATTGGAATATAACTCTACACGAGGAATACAAGTTCGATAAGGGCTTTACAAACTATTGGAGTGAAATACGAAAAACCCATAAGTGAACTTAAGCTTTACAAACGAATTGGTCCATGTGTCCATATTGGGTCCTATGTCAGTTTTGGGTTCTCTGCGAACTTTGGATCATATATAAATTTCTGTCCTTATATAAACTTTGGGTCCTATGTCATTTTTGGATCTTATGGAACTTTGGGCCAGATTTAGTTACCTGTCAAATTAGTATTACGGACGGACAGGCGGAATCGGCAGTAGGACACGTTCCAAAAAAATTTGTAAAAAATTGGACTTACACTTTTTTTAGGTCTTTTGAGGCACTTTTTTGGTACTGATGTTCTGTTTTTTGAGATTTTTATATACTAATGTCATGCTTTTTTGAACTTTTTAAAAAAATTTTTCTGATACTCATGTCTTATTTTTCCCTAGGGAGTAAAAAATAGGAAGTGCAAATTACTTTTTAGTCTCTAGGGAGTACTTTTTACTACTAGGGAGTAGTAAAAATCTAGGGAGTAGATGTAGGAAGCAAAAATAACTTTTCAGTCCCTAAAGATGGACTTTTATTTCCAAGGGAGTAACTTTTACTGTCTATGGAGTAAAAAGTACTTTTCAGTCCATAAAGAGTACTTTTAACTCCCTATGGACTTAAAAGTAGAGTACTCCCTAGGAACTAAAAGTTATTCCTAGGGACTTACACTTTTACTCCCTAGGGTCTAAAAAGTGTTGTGTCAAAAGTAGGGAGTAAAAAGTATTTTTTAATCCGTACTGAGTAATTTGAAATCCATAGAGACTAAAAAGTAGGGAATACATAGTTCTGTTCAGTGCCTAGGGATTAAAAAGCAGGGAGGAAAACAATAGTACATTTCTATACGTGCGTGAAAGGTGATTATTTAGCGCACGATACGTTTTTCGAACGAACGAAGCGAGTGAGAAAAGTCGAGTTTGCTAAAAATTACCTTTCACACAAGTATGGAACAGTATTTTATACCACGAGAGCCGAAGAATCATGTCAAAGTTGAGATTTTGAGGTTAGAGTGGTATAAAGTACTTTTTAGTCCGGGGCCGTTCATGTAACGTTTTACGTAACGCACTTTTTGGCGATTTTAGACCCCCTCCCCTCGTTATGTTACGTAACGTTGAGAATTAAAAATCTGTTATTTACATATGTTACTCATGTGTTTTAAAAAATATTCGAAAATATGAAAAGAATCTTGACAATTAAAAGAGGGTTCCGGCCTTTCTGAGTTGTGAGCGTTAATTTCGCGCGTAGCAGAGGCAGGTTATCTCTTTTCGAGATGCGGTATTTATTTTCGAGACGCGGTGATTTATTCCTGAATTTGTGGCTCGTTAATTGGATCGATGTTTCACAAGAGGATGTGTCGTCGACTTTCTGCAATCAAGGTGACAATTGAGAATCGATTCCGGCTCCGCAAGGATTTATTTGGGACCGTCTTGTCCTTTTTGAGAACGGGAAAGTCCACGCGATAATTATTTAAATTATCTGTACATGCATCGAATAGCCGCCACTTTATCTTTGTTATAGTTCAGAAATTTGTTCTTGTCGATTCACAGATTTAATCCAAGTCCATTTTATCGCAATGCAATTTCACTGGTAGCCACGATAGAATTAGCCGCAATATCACGAGGTCCGGTGATTTTTCTTTCACTTACAGAAAATCAAATCCGCTAAAGGTTCTGGATTAAATTAATGAAGCTAGTCAGCGATCATTTCCATTGCAGCATTGCTTTTTTCAATCATTTCATATTGCATCATTTATTTAATCATTCAAGGGATCGATTATGTAACTTTTCGCTTTTTCAATCTCTTTTTCCTAATCCCCTTTTTCAAGATCTTTTTCCAAACAATTTTTTAAAAGAGATTTCAAAAGAATTGAAAAACTTTTAATAATTGACAAGAGATTAGACGAGATTTATAAGACTTTAAATAATTTTAAGTTATATCAAGTGAATATAAGGACTTTCAAAGGATTTAAAAAATTTTATGGGGAATCAATGGATCTCAACAGATTTCAATATTTCTAGAGAATTTTAGGAAATAAATAACATTAAATTAAATTTCAACGAGTATCTAGGGATTTTCCAAGGACTTCGATGGATTTCATGGGATTTTAAATGATTCCAAGACTTTTCAAAGGGATTAAAATTTTTTTTTGAAGATTTCTAGATATTGCACTGCATTTCCAAATATTTCAAGTGATTTCAATCGATTTTTGTGGCATTATTAAACATTTTATAGGACTTCAAAGACTAAACGATTTTAAACAATTTTACAATTTTAAGTGATTTCGAAATATTTCAAAAGACTTCAGGGTATTTAAAAAAAGTATAGTTTTTTCTTAAAGAATTCAACGATTTGAAAGGGATTTTAAAGGATTTCAAAAGATTTTGTGTGATTTAAAAAAATTTCAAGAAAATTCAAAGAGACTTCAAAGAATTTCAAAAGATTTTAAGCGATGTGTGTGTGTGGGGGGGGGGGGTATATAAAAATGTGTACATTCTGAAATTTAAAACATTTTAGGCCGTGATCTAACTATAGTGCATGGCTTCTGGCAGAATACAATAATAAATCAATCATGCATAATAGTCTTTTGTCATTCGCGAAACTTGAGATGACATAACCGAATGACAAAATACTATCAAATCTCTAATAAATCTTTATTTCCTTGACGTTTCTGCATTCAAATATGAAAACAGTGGAGTCAATCTGACGAAGCACAGAAAGGAAAACACTTTCGAATCCAGCCCTTTCAATCTGAAATCATTGTACTATACATATATGACACATAGATGTCTTAACCTATTCAATCGTCCAAATGCACACCTCAAGTTTTCTTCGGCTTTCAAGTGTCTATCATAGACATTTGTAGGTATTCAAAGTATTTGAATCGCTCTAAAAGCCTTGCCAATCATAACATATAAAGGAAATAAGAAGCAAGAAGTAATCTCACGCACATACATCATCCGAATGGCACTGACGCGTGACAAGTTGGCCAATAAGGTTTGGTTAACTCGAGCAGTAGACCCTTTTCTTTTCTTTTTCTCAAATTTTGAATACCGATCTAAATTCTTCCAATGAAAATTTTATCTTATACAATAGATTTCACAGTAACTCCTCAGAAAACACATTTTTTTCACATTTTTAAATGACTTTAATTTTTTTCTTTTTTCTGATATCTTCTCACTATTTTAGCTGACGCCTGTACACGGAAAGAAATTTGGTAATAATACTTGCTATTTCAATATTCATAATTGATATAGTCGATTACGATTTGGGG
>JAUESH010000042.1:3233196-3246842 GCA_032275165.1 Synergus magnus
ACAATAAAACTATTGCGAATTTTGACTTGCTCTTTTCGCCGAAATGACGGCATCAGCTTAGAGTTTCGAAAAAAAAATAAAACGAATTTTGAAAAATTGGCGGTTATACGACTTTGAATATCCACCCTTTATTTATGTTCAGGGTTGGTTAGTGACGTGTCAATTAAAATTTTCTACCCTTATTGGTCAGTAGTTGGCCATTACACGTGACGCGAGAAATTTTAAATCTTTTATTGTATGTACAAAAAAGCATCGTAACATGGTAGAGTGAGAGAAGATGCATTTTTTTAGAAAACAAAACCACAATTAAACATCAACACAACTGTGAAAGTAGTCAATTTTGAAAACAATCTAACAACTATTATTTTCTATAACTTATTTTTATTAATTTTTTGTAAATATGTATTATTTTTTGAAAATTGGTTAAGTTTTTAAGATTCATATCATGTAACTATTATTACTATAAAACTGAAATTTAAAAAAAAAATCTTAATAACATTTGTTAGGAAAAAAGGAATTATATATATATGGAGCATTATTTCTCAATTGTACCCACCCCGAAATTTGACTTTGTCTGATCGAATACAAACTTGGGCAAAATGTAGTCCTATCAGACAGTACTTTAAAGGAAAAAATTTTTTTCTATTGGATAAAAATTGACCGAGGTAGGGGAGGGGGATTTTTCGAGTTTTCGCTGGTAGACCATATTTCAAATGTGCTAAACTCTTTTCGTATGGAATAAAAAAAATTTTGTCCTGTATATTTTTCAACGACTTTTTCCGGATCTATCGAATGGTTATAACCATTTTTTCAAAAATTGAAAATTTTTCCTCTTTTTTGAGAATCAAAAATAATTTTGACTTTTTTTGAGAAAAAAAAAACGACATCTTGAATTTCAGAGCTTCGAAAGATGAAGCCTTGAGCTTTATTTTGAGACCCCAAAAAAAAAGTGTTGTTTCTCAAAAAAAAGTCAAACAATTTTTACTTTTTCAAGAAAATAATAGTGCACAGACGTCAAGAACGTTAACACAGATGGCTGTCCACTATTATATTTTTGAAAAAGTAAAAATTGTAGAAAAAACTCCGGTTATCTAAATTTGCTCATATCTTAAGTAACACATGTCCTTAACAAAATATTAAATATTTTTATTTTCTTATAATTTTAAAATACGTATTTTTTATTAATAATACCCGGAAAAGTGATCAAAACCTAATATTTGTTCTAGAAATATCGTTGATTAAAAAAAGAAATAGAACATTACATAACATCCGTAATTTTGAAAATATAAAAATGCGTTTACAGCCTACATTTCTATTTAATAGAACTATAACTCCAACAATCTGAAATCCTAACGAGATTCCAAGGAGACTTTTTTCACTGTTTTATATAACTTTTTTTATTTACAGAAGAAGTACGAATTTAAATAACGAAACCTCGGATCCAGCTCCTAAGATTGTGAAGAGGTCCTTATCAATTTACAAACAGTACGCAGACAAGGAATTATACCAATTACTTGAAATCATTTTCAATAAATGTGTGGAGGAAGAGAAGACAAATTACGACATTTACGATATACGAAACAAGTTTATTCAATGACACAAAAAGTGGAAAAATATTTACCTGAACATACAGAAGATATTAATCTTTTTAATTTAACATACGCTAATGGAGAAATTTTGTTTAGAAACTGCATACATTAGTGAACTCTCATGCTAAAAACCCTGGATATTTGCCAAATCTAATCAAGCAATACAACGACAGTCTTTATTACATAGAGGATACCATAACATGGTACAATTTCTGAATTTCTCTGAGTACCATGTTATCGAGTTTAGATGTGCAAGTGAACCTAGATTTATTAGGAACAGCTACATCTGACTCTATAATAATACGGGAGGAATGCATGTCAATAGAATCAGGCAAATTTTATAGTCTTGGAAAAAGTAAAATTGGTAGTTTGTTAACCCTCATCAGTCCTTAGTGTCAAATTGACACTATTTTCAAAGTTATCGCACAATTATTCTATTTGAATACTTGAAGAAAGGCGAATATTTTTCTACACAAAAATATTCGAATCGACATAAAAAAGTTCTTCAATCTTGAATTAATATTTGTGACCGTCTGCGAAGAAAGGGACCTTAGGGTGACCTGGAAAATTTTTCAGTAGAAGCGATTGAAGTGACGGCCGAATTCAAGCACTCAGAGAGTGGGGAAAAAACTCCGGAATCAAGCCCCACCACTTACCACTACAACTTCTCGCTCCGTGTTCATGTAACCAGCGAGCTTCGGGCCTCTTTGGCTTTCGCTGTCTCGAGTCACACGGACAGAGAACGGAAAGTTGTGGTGGAAAGTGGAGGGACTGAATTTCTCGGGTCATCCGCAAGCGTCGAAACAGGCGATTCACGCCTCACTTTGCAGCTTAATAACAATTCCAATTTTGCAGATAGAAATTTAATTATTTTTTAATATGAAAGAGCGATTCAAAAACTATTGATAGCATCAAAAAAATGAAAATCGATTTTGTCACCGTAAGGTCCCTTTCCTCGCGGACGGTCACATTTCCTCATTAATTCCATATGAAAGAAATTTAAACTATCTTTAATTTACCTCAGAGTGCCAATTTAACACTCAAGGGACTGATTAAGGTGGTGAAATGAGGGAGTGATTAGGGTTATAAAAGGTAAACTATCTGAATTTCCCAATAAAGTATCATGCAAATTATAGACAACCAGATCTAAAATATAATGAGCTCAGGGAGAAATTGGTGAATGGACTAAAAGTGTCACACTTATGCAGAATATTGCAGTTAGTATTTGATACCTCAAAAAAATTGTCAACTTGTGATTGTGAGACACTAAAGATTAGAGGAGAATTCATAAAAACATCGGGTGTAGACATCAACAAATGTGGGAATGCTTCAGTTTTGAAGATATATGCCTTAAATACAATTTTTTTTGACAAAGATATCCAGAATATTGAAAAGCAATTAATTATAATTGCACCAGTCTTCATATTCAAACCTTTAGATATGAAATGCTTCCTAAATCAGACACAGTGTGATTACAAGCCACCTTTGGTTTGGCTGAACAATTTTGGAAAGTTAGAGAAAACGCGAGAAGAATTGGATCGAATGTGTTGGGCGGAATCAAAAACATACCAACCATCTTGTTATTTTTCAGATAGTTTTCCAGTGCAACCATTAATAAAGTATCATCAGTGTGCTGATATACCTAGTAATCGCGGAGGCATCGTCTTTCAAAACTTCGTTAAAATACCAAGAATCAGTGAAGAACAACAAACATTTTTTTGGATGATTGCCATAGATTGGATTGAAGGTTACGAGGATGAACTTGGACACATTCCAAAAATAGATACACCATTTTATGTTGCGAGTGATCATTTGGGATCTTTAAGCAGCTTATCGGATAACTCTTTAAATCATTTAAAAAAGTACACGTGGTACTACCAACCACGTCAAACAATACAAATTGCTCTAAATGAATACAAAGCTTATTTTATAGACAATCTTGAAGCAGTAAAGGACATTAGATACAAGAGGCTAATGGCATTTTACGAGGCCATCAGTACCAATCCTGACCTAGTTTACACATACGAAACCATCCCTCTCGTTGAAGAAATTATTCATGTAGAAGATATATTTCCGCTACTAAACGAAAGTATCGACTTTTCACGTATTTACAAAACATTTGGGAGGGTTGTTACACAAAATCTGAATGCAAATTGCATAGGGGATTGCAAAAAGTTCTTGCTTTACTTAAGTATAATAGTCGAGAGTAAAATCAATATGCTTAATAGAGAATCTATAGGTATGGTATTAAACACAAGAGGTCACATAAACAAGGTTCTTCGTAACATTCAATATATTAAAAATATAAATAATAATATTAATTACTTGAAAAGCGTGAATTCGCGTTTGGTAAAGAAAATTGATAAAAAATTCGAAGAATGTCAGTTTCCGTTTGTAAATACCATTCAACCGAATATAGACGAAATAATTAACCAATATATTCAAGAAATAAAAGACTTACACTTACACATAACGGAACACAGAGAGAACGTCGAGGAGGCGAAAAAACTTCTCATTCAAAATTGATTTGATACGAAAGTTGGCGGTTTTTTTAAACAGTGGCTTCATATATTGGCGGTATAAACCCTGTCATTGGTTTGGTAATTTACGGTGGAATTCAAGTTTATAGATCCCAGGCATATCTAGTCCATCGAATAGCTGGTACTAAATATCCAACATAGGAAAATGTGGAAGAAGCGAACCAGAATTGCGAATTAAAAATAGCGGTAGAAAATGTCTTACAAATATCTGACGAATCTATCACAGAAATAGCGCACTTTCATCAACAAGTCTATAGAGGGATAGTTGTAAAATTAGGTGAGAGTCAATCCCTGCGTCGCGTCATGAGAGAAATCGAGACTTTGCCTCCATCCGAAGACTCAAATGAGTTTCAGTTATTTCAGGATTGGGAAAACATTTTATTGAGACATCAAACGGATCTTCGAAATTCGAGTAAAGATCGAGATTTACGCATTTTAAGTGAAGCATTACAATTGTTTCAGATTTCTCATCTACCTTTGAGGACATACTTCACGAAGAAAAAAGGTACAGCACTTTCTATCGAACCTTTCAGCACTTCTGTGGCAAACACTCACAAATTTGCTGCACCATCTGAGAAAAGTGGTTAAAAAAGAAATCTACGAGATTCAAATAGACTTTTGCAATTAATTAATGAACAGTTTAAATATTTTTAAGACTATTCTGGATGGATGAGTTACGTCGCTAAATCACTTCAAATCGCTTCTAGAACAGTTTATGGATGTAATTGACACATATTTCAACGCTCTTCATCAAACGCAAGAATCAGTTTCACAATATAATTTTGTAATCAGTTTAAACAAACTGAACGCTCGCTCTTTTGCGATATTATTTTCTTCTACTACAAAAACGCAGCTGATGCCTTCAAACAATACATATTCTAGTACTTACTCATTTAATTATAGACAGCAAAGCTCTAATCTCGACGAAAATCTGGAGGGTAATGATTACTTATTAAGGGGTCAGTACCACATCTATTATTCAAAAAATCAATTTCCTAAAAACTACAGATTCTTTTAGTAAATATGTGTAGAAATGCTATAAAAATTATTATTTTGTTCAAAGCCTTCGAGAACAGGTAAAAAACTGCGAAACAATACAAGGGTCTCGAGTACTACCTTGCGTGTAATACGTGATATTTTGAACGCGTTTTTCTCAAAACAATGTTTTTTGACCTGGTGGACATCATTCAGGAAAAACTATTGAACCGATTGAGCTGAAATTTTTACAGCCTATTCTACACATGTATAGCTATAGCATATACTAGAATTATAGTTACCGATTAATATTTAACTCTTTTTTAAAAATAATTAACGTTAAAAAAATTGAAAATTTTACAAATCCGCCATTTTTTTCGGATTCAAATAATCCTAGTATATACCATAGGGACAAATTTACTCTTTACTAATCTCGGTGATTTTTTCAATTCGGATGCTTCAAAGTTGAGTTATCGTGTCTACCAGTTCCAAGCAGAGCTAACTTCAGACAGCCATACAAACGAGATTTGCCATAAAAAAGATTGACTGTATTAGTTTTTAATGTCATGTATAATATACAAAAAGTTTGAATAAATAAATTAAATTTTACTATGAAAAAAAAAAATCTTGAAAAAAGTCTATAAGATGTGGTACTGACCCCTTATATCGCTATACATATTGGGACATGACAATTTACGATCCTGTTCATCACAGCTTGCCGGACCTATCTGAATTTAAATTTCGGATTGAGGTGGATTTGGAAGGATTTGGGCAATATATTGTAACGGTGTTACAAGAGCCCCCCATATCACAAATAATATATCCGTCCCTGAAGTCACGTGATCTGGGCGGGAAACGCTGTCGCCACCAAGTTTAGGCGAAGCGTCCATCCGCCCAGTCCCGTACGGTCTCTCTTGGTGCCTGATTCACGCTAGCCACGCTGTCGCTACACCGCCCCGTGTCTTTGTCCAAGCCACGCTGCCCAGTTACCAGTTTACCAGACTCTGGATGTTATCCTGGTACTTTGCATTCTCCACGACGTGGAAGCTGTGACGCTGAATTACCTCATTGGTTTTGCCTGCCGCTGTATTCTTTGTCGTGCCCAGGATTGAGTCGCCGACGCTACATCCGATCTTACGTTGTCGACGTTCTAGAGGAGTTGAAAGAGCCACGCCGAACTCTGACTCGCTTCGTATTCCAGTTTGTGCGGAAGGTAGGCCCGTTTTCCCTGGTCTCGTGATGAGAGCATCTTTATATTAAATAAAGACTTCTATTTTATATCTACCATGTTGTGTCGTCTTTGACTCCACCTGTCCCAAGCAAGGAACCACAGCCTAGTCATTTCCCTTGAATTACGAAGTAGTAACCCACTACTTATAATATCGACCACATAAACAACTATGTATGTGACAATAACTTGAACACATATTACGAAGAAGTTAATTGTAAAGATCATTGAGAAATTAAACTGTTACAATGGAAATTAAATTCGCTTGCTCGAGAAGTATTGATACCTGTGTATGGTCTAAATTTTTCGATTTTGGATGTTAATTTCTCTCTCTCTCAACCCCCCCCCCTCCCGATTTCTTTAGAGTGCTCAAGAAATTTCGTGAAGTCGCTTTAAACCATTTGCAAATGTTTTGAATTTTCTTTTAAAAATCTCAGCCGCTTTCGAATGTTTTGAAATCCCATGAAATCTTGTTCCTTTCCTCTAGTAAATTTTCGGAAAGTCTTTCAAAATAACATTTTTTAATTTTCTTAACATTTTTTGAAAGCAAGTTCCTTGATTTTACTCTATTAGATTGTCATGCGCGCGCTATTGTGTGCGCCTTTGTCAATAATTTATGATTACACTGGAGTCTCGTTTGAATGAATGAAAGACACTGGAATCGACACTGGAATTTCGATTTTGTCTTTGATCTGATATGGTTTACAGGTCATAAAGAATGAAATATATGATCGAGGGATGTCCATGGAAAGAACAAAGAGCCAATTGCCCAATTCTTCATCTCCACTCTTACCACCTTTGATAGAATGGATCGTGGAGGTGGGGGCACGACAGTTCTCGGCCGCTCTCGGCTGTTTGACGATCGAAGTCGAGCGGATCCGAGAGCGTCCGATCCGAAACGAGAAGATGAGTGAGCTCGGTGAAGCGTTCGAAGAGGGGAAGAAAACCGAGGCAAGGGAAGCACAGGAAGTGGTCCGTGAACTTCCCTGGTATAGATATACTGAATGGATCATTGATTTTGCGGTATACAGGAAAGTGTTTCTTTGTAGTTCAGGAACATTAAAAATAAAATTGAAAGTTTAATTGTAAGAATGCATTTAGCAACGCGGATGAAAAGAAGAGGGCGCGGCTTGATAAGTTTGTGTACCTCTGGGGACAAGACAAGTCCCATCGCATATATGGCCATGCGGTTGGATTCACGTGCGTGAACCTTTCTTCTAGGCATTGTGATCTGGTCTGAGCTAATGGTAAATGTTAGAAGAGACACGCAAGGCGTCCTGCATAAATCTCTTCCTGCATTATATAATCTTCGGTTACCGGTAACTCACGCACACCATTGCATTTTTGTATCTGATCCTATCAAGATTCCTATTTAATTTATACTTTTTTCTATCACTGTACATAAAAATATAAGGCCCAAAAAATGAGAATAAAAAAAAGTCGCAAATCTAAGTCTCATAAAGGCCCAAAGACGTATTAAATTATAAAAGTATGTACCAAACTTATAAGGGGACCTAATTAATTAAGGTAAAAAGTCATGGGACCCAAAACCATATCAAAAATTGTAAAAAATAAGTCAAAATGGCCGAAAATATAAAACCTCAAAAATAGATGTCCAGAAAAATAATTTCTAAAATATAAGGTCAAAAAAATAAGATTAAAAATGAAGATCCAAAAATAAGTACCATAAAGCGCGAAAATAATAAAATCCAAAAATATGAGTCAAACATATATAAGATGCCAAAATTGAGGTCAAAAAGCCCCGAATTATAAGTTTAAGACAAAAAATATAAAATGTAACTCCCAAAAATAATGCCTAAAAAGAAGTGTTAAATACAAGTACCAAAAATTAGGTCTTAAGAATAAGTTCTGAAAAAGTAAGGCCTAAAGAGAAGCCCTAAAAGCACGTCCACAATATTTAAGGCCCAAACATAAATCCTCAAAAAAATAATCTAAGGATTGGTCTGAAAAAGAACCAAAATATAAAACCAGAAAAATCTAAGTCACAAAAAATCCTAAAAAGAAGTCCTGAAATTATAAGGTCTATAAACTAAGGCCCAAGTTAAGGTTTAAATAATCTGAGTCATTTATTAAAGTAACTTCTGACGATTTTCTCAAAAAATTGTCAATTGAAAATATTCATTACCAATAACCTTTTGTAATAACAATTTTTCTCGCTGGGGTCAATCTGACCCCATATGCCACCTGAGGGTTAAAAATAATAATAAAAAATAAAACCGAAAAATATAAACGCCAAATATTAATTTGTAAAATATAAGGCCCGATAAATCCCTAAAATATAAGACTCAAAAATAATACCCAATACAATAAGTCCCAATAATATAAGACTCAAAAATAATACCCAATACAATAAGTCCCAATAATATAAGACCCAAAAATTAATGTAAAAACCAAACGATTCAAAACCATACGAAACAAAAATGATCCCAACGATATAAGATCTGTAATATAAGTCTCAGAATCGTTACACAAAAAATGAGTTCCATAAATAAGATGTTAAAAAAAATTCCATATTTAAAAAATACAAAGCCCAAAAAATTCGAGTTCCAAAAATAAGAATAAAAAATAAGACCCGAATAACTTCCAAAACTAGACCCATAAACACATCAGGTCCAAAAATGATGAATAGACAGACAGACTCATGAAACTCGACCGAAATCCTAATAATTGTTGAAATAAAAATTTTAATTTGTCAAGACAATGGTGAGGAAAGACTGGTGGCACATGGAGAAAACAGTTTAGACAGACCTTGCACAAGATCGTCCAGGACTAGTCCGTGGCCTACTGCTCTAAATACCAATCCATCCTCAAATATTTTTCTGACAATTCCATTACAAAAGGTCAACTACTGACGGCCAGTAATCTATAACGGTCAAGAGTTGCGGACATTTCAAATTCTACGCGAAGAGGCTGAGCCAACTTTAATTGAAAAGTTCTCTTGCTGACTATAGTTGCCTGACATTCAACGAACACTTTAAGATCAAAAAGAAAAAAAAAGAAAATAAATTAATGACATAAATAAAAAAAATAAGTGCTAAAAAAAGATACAAAAGGGGTCCAGAAATTATAAGGCCCAAAAATAAATTCTCAAAAATATTAATAATAAGTCCCAAAATGAATCAAAATATAAATCCACAAAAATTTAAGCCCCAAAAAAGAAATCCTAATAATGAGTAATAAAAATATAATTATCTATATAATATAATTATCTAATATTGAGGGGCTGATAGCAAAAGCGGGTTAAAAAGAAGTCGGAACAAAAGTGACTTTACTTTTTCTCAGCGGAAAAATGAAATAGAGAACGCGCTACGAGCAAAAACGAGTTAAAGATTTAACTCGTTTTTGCTCGTAGCGCATGGCTTAATTCGTTTTTCGGCCGACAGAAAAGACACTTTTGATCAACACCGTCGACTTGATTGGCAACTTGTCCTCACGAAACGGGCCAATCAAGAAGCGACATTTTCTGTGGTTCCCCCACCGCCGGTATACCTGTGTCTGCCGGGAAATACCTGTCGAAATTTTCCTGCTTTACATATTGCGCTATAAAGACAAAATATATCATGATATTTGTAATTTAGATTTTAGCTGTTCAGTTTTTCGAAAGAAGATAAAATCACGAATTTATTAAAAGTGAAACACCGACATAATTATCGACCTTGACGACGACCCGTTGTCTCTCATAATTTCTTGTGTTAAGGAGTGCAAGTGCAATTTGTTTTGGTTACAAATGAGTTCAAATAACAAAGGTAAGTCGCATTAGATAATTAAATTAGTCGAGCTGAAAGTGTTTCGGCAGAATAGTGGTGTCATTATTTCAAGTGCCTGTAACAACAATAGTTTTAGCTCTTGAAACGAACTCGTTAACAGTTTTTTCTCGAAATATCTTTTTTCTTCAAAAAAATGCTTAAATTCAGAATAGTTTCATATGATCTATCTGTGTTTCCGCTTTGAATTTGAAGACCAATTACATAAAATTTACCATTGTAAGGCCGACAATGATATGTGTTTTTTTTTTTTTTTCATGGGAAGAACATCGGCTATCATTTAATGAAATTTCAGAAGCAACTAAATGAACCCCCAATTTTAGCTAAACCATTTTAAAATGAGAGCGAAATCAAGGATACAAATCCATTTCTCAGTTCATTTTACAGAATACATTTTTTACACGTTGGAAACCTCTTCAACAACTCGGTATTTTCAATTATGCAGATAGGGAATACAATTTCCACTAATTTAATTAATTTAGTTTCAGAGATCTCTGACGATGTGTACACGTTTTCAGCGGACTCGAGCGATTTTCCCGACGGAATGTCGGTTGATGAAAACAAAGGTGTGCAGGTGAACGATATTATTACAGCTTTGATTCTTTTACACAGCAATAACCTGAAAGTAGCTCTTCGTTATTAATTTATATTTTTTATATTTCATTATTTTGAATTACTATTTCGCATTTTATTCAGAAACGATACATTCTTTATCCAATTTTATTGTAGCAAAAGTGCAATTTAAATTTTATATTCTCACTGACGCATGTGAAATCTATACGCTTTGTTTTTTCTTTCACGTTTTGTTAATGTACTTTTCTATTTTGTTTATCAATTTTGTACTTTATCTCAGATGATTCGCCACCTCGAGAGAATCTCTTACTTAAAAGGAAAAGGCAACCACACTTGCATAAAAGAAATATAGCGAAAGAGAATGTTGAAAAAGGGTGAGAGCGAATTACGGCAAAGAGCAAAGTAATACCTGCGAAGATTTTCAAAGGCCAAAGTTTGTGTCGTTGCAAATTGAATTGTCCGGAAAAGATTGATCTGGTTCGACAAGAAGAAATTTTTCGATCCTACTACGAACATTCTAACAAGACCCAAACAACCATGCTTATTCGTGGATCGATCCATAAGGTGGATTTCAAAAACAAAAGTGATCCAGATAAACTTATAATTTGGCAAAAAAAACGTGACTTTAACTTTCAATACTTCAATATTTCAATGGACGATTTCGGAGTTGGATTTGGATGCAGATCTTTTTCCTTGGGCTGCTACCAAATCACACAAGCGTCCATCATTCGAGCAGTAAATTCTGCTTCATCAAACCCAAACGCTAATAAGATACGTGAAAAAGCTTCTTCCTCAAATCGAACAAGTGACGTGACAAGAGGTGCCGTGAGGGCCTTCATCAATCGTTTTCCAGCTTACGAGTCACATTATGGTCGTTCATCTTCCCAAAAAAAGTATTTGCATGTGGATCTAAGTGTAGCAGAAATGTAAAGAAGGTACAAAGATCAATGCGAAACAGATAATATGAAGCCGGTGTAAGGTTAGTACCTTATAGCTGAATTATAATATACTTAAACTTTTTTTAAGTCCCTGTGAGAAATTTCCGTTTTGTCATTCCAACGGAGTTGCCACAAAAAAGAGCCTCTCTTATTGTAAAGGAACTCAAAGCATGAATTAGTATTTTTGTAGGGAACTTATTTTTTGTCTGCACTCACTTCAAAAATTTGACATTTTATTGAGACACCTAATAAAGATTTAACCATATTGTTCCGGGAAAAATTTAATAAAGAAAGTAAAATGATAGAGAGTGATCATTCTTCAAAGGAAAATAATGGACTCTGATTCCACTAGCGGCAAAAACCGAAATATTAAAGTGCCGCTAATGTTGAAGCATTTCCTTGCCTCAAGCAACATTGACTTGATTGAACAGAAGTTCTTCTTATCGGGTCATAGCTACAACAGTTGCGACTAGAATTTCGGGTACATTGAGAAAGAAAGAAAGAAATATGAAACTATAAATGATCCTAGTCACTGGTTTGAAATCATTTCAAAAACAAGAAAAACAGAGCCTAAATTTACGGTAACACAAATGAAAGCTAAGGATTTTTTCACTTCACAGGAACTACAACAACTAATTATTAATAGAAAAAAAGATGTGAACAAGGAGAAAATTAATTGGCTCAAGTCTAGATCTATAAAACATGATAAAGAACAACCTTATGATTTATATTTGAAGTATGACGACGGAAGACTTCACCGGGTACACCTTGGAAAAAAAAAAGCGTAACCGAAGAACAATTCCGGGAAGTTGAGATATCGCTTTTGTACCCCAACGGTAAAACGATCATGAAACAAAAATACGATGATCTCATGTCACTAATGACATATATTCCAAAAAGATGCAGAGCCTTTTACCAGCAATTGGGAACAAATAATTCAACCAGAGATTATGATTATGCTATTGGTGATAGCGACGAATAATAGTAAAATTATTTTCTTCTTGTAATTAATAATTAACAATTTCTATTCTACATTTTCTATCAATTATTTTCAATAAAAAATTTAGTTGAACCACAAACAAATATTTTTCTCATCCTGGTCCAGAATTATTTTTTTTCTCGAGATTTAAATTCCTTGCAATTACTTTAAATTACGTAAAATCTCTTGGATCCTTTGAAGTTTTTTAAAATCATTTACAGTCTCTTGAAATCCTTTAAAAGATTCTTGAAATCTTATGAAAATCCTTAAACTGTCTTGAATTCTTTAAAAAACCCTTAAAATTCCTTAAAATACCTCGAAATCTCTTGAAAGCTTGTGAAATATGTAAAGCAGAAAAATTTCGACAAGTATTTCCCGGCAGACACAGGGAGACCGGTGGCGGGGGAACCACAGAAAATCCGCTTCTTGATTGGCCCGTTTCTTGAGGACAAGGGGCCAATCGGGTCGACGGTGTTGATCAAAACTGTCTTTTCTGTCGGCCGAAAAATGAATTAAGCCATGCGCTACGAGCAAAAACGAATTAAATCTTTAACTAGTTTTTACTCGTAGCGCGTTATCTAATTCGTTTTTTCGCTGAGAAAAAATAAAGTCACTTTTGCTCCAACTTTTTTTTAACCCGCTCATCACACGTCGTGCTTCGCGCTCCGTGTTGCGCGCTTGCGTCCTTCAGGACTCTTGGCAACTGTCAGAACGCATGCGCGCTGCGCGCGCTTGGCAACCTTTATTGCTACTATATACTTTACTTTTAATTATTTTAATTTTAAATGAAGAGGAGAACTAATTTACTTAAGGTTCTATCGACCTTAAGGAACCCATTCTCATCGGGACACTCGCGATTCGCGCTCGATATTTGATTTAAACCTCATCTAAATCTTACGCTCGGCTATGTTCACCGTATAATAGATTCAAATAAATCACTTACAAGGAAAGTTTTTTACGTATCCGCCTCCGATTTTTTCTCCTTTAAATATGTGATAGAGCATCAAAAACTAAGAGACACGTGTTTTTTCTTATCTGC
>JAUESH010000042.1:3257796-3268821 GCA_032275165.1 Synergus magnus
AATAATGAATATTTTTCCTTAAAAGTCTTGAAAATGATAATGAACATGAACAAATACGTCTGTGCAATATAATAATGGTAAAATATATTATATAATATATTATATAATATGGTAAAATATATTATATTATGCAAAACGTATTAAAAGTAGACAGTTTTTCGCTCTACGCACACTTCTTTTTGAAAAGTGAGTACTTTTACAGAGCTAAAAAATATCTAGTTATAATTTTTGTTGAGTAAAATGAAGAAATCGAATTTTGAAGTTAGAACTTGGTTCCAAAGTCCTTAAAAACATATAACGTAAAAAAGTTACCATAGGATCATCGTGATACATCAGTTTGCGGCCATCTAATGTAAACCACCTTTTCTTGTAAGCGTCAGAATGTCTTGGGCCTGTTTTCCACAAAAATCCTTCTTTAGGAAAATCTTTAGTAAGTTGAGAGATCAATTCTGATTCAGACGCTCCTGGGTATGCGACCTGCAGACGGTGAAGTTTAGCACACCTTATTGCCACATACCAGTTTGTTATTACTTCAGAATCTTCATGGTAAACGTAGATATGTCGCGTTGTGCCATCTTTCATGAAGGAAATTTGGAGACTGTTTTGATTACCAGTTTTCGCCGGAGCAAAGGCTACATTTAATTCTGATATCCTTAGTACTGCCTTCGCTTCCTTAAATCAAATATAGAATTATTTAGCCGAGAAAATAAACAACAAAAAAACATTTTTTTGTTGATAAAAAAATTTTATCATCTTTATCTGTTAATGGTGTAAAGGAATTTAAAATATTGGAAAATAACCCAAGGTTAATTCAAAAGAAATCCAAAGGAATTTCAAATAATGAAAAACAACTCAAGCTTAATTAAAAAAAAAATCAAAGAACTTTAGAGGAATCTATTTCAGAAGCATTCTAATAGAGCTTTTCACAAAATTCTACCTACTTTGTTTTCTTTTACATAATACTTAAGTGTATCATCCGCTTCTGAGAGGACGAATTTGCGAGGGTGATAACGTGAGTCTTCTTTTCCTCGCTTCATTAAAAATCCTTCCATAAACCCTGACACATAGTGACTTTGTCTTTCTGGATGGCAAAATTCTTCTCTTTCGTATTTTGCTCTAATCCATTGCTGAATCAACACCCTGTAAGTGAAACCAATGAGATATTTGTTGAGTAAAATGAGGAATTGAATTTCGAGATGAATGGAAAAAAAAGAGTCTGTAAAAGTATACTAAGATCAATGTAATTTACTGTGGAGCATCTTGATTTGGTCGACGATAACATGGAGGAACACGTTCTTCATATCGCATCTTAGCATTATTATTGCCAACTTCTCGTACTCGATTCACTTGTGAATCTTCCCATTTATCTAGTTTTAAATGTTTTACTTTGGAAATATGTGGTCCCATCAAACGATGAATACCTGCACACCTTGTACATACGAAGATACCTATATTGTAAGAAGCCCATTCTGGATCTGAAATCAGATTTTTCCATTATTAGTATTTTTTCATTATTATAGTATTGCGCTTTTTATATATTAACATAGTCACGCATAATGGAAACTTTTTTCTTGATTAAGAGTGTTGAAACCAAGTTTTAGCCTCAAAATTCGATTTTCCCATTTTACTCAAAAAAAGTTTCAATTTTATATCTTTTCATTCTGTATATTTTAGAAATAAAAATGTGTCAAAAGAGCGAAAAAATGTCAAATTTTAATCATTTCTGCTTAAAAAATGAGGACCATTACAGAATTAAATATCTAATTATAATGTTTGTTAAGTAAAATGAGGAGCTTGTATTTTAAATATAGAACATGGATCCAACACCCTTAAGTAAACTGAAGAGATCCAATTTTGAGGTTAGAAGTTGACTGAAACATTCTTAATCGCCTTTGCCTTAATTTCAATTTCCCGATCGTAAGATTTTTTATTTATGGCAATTAAAATCTATTCAGATTTTTTTGTTGTCTACATATTTTACGTATTGCGTATTCGCTTGTAAATTGTATATATATATATATATTCTCGAAAAAGGCGTCACAATCCATCCCTGTTAAAAACAGCATAAGCTGAATGAATAAGTGTATATTGTTGTTCGCCTATATTTTTGCCCGGCAGTCTGTTTCCACCAGGAAAAGGTGGATGAATAAATGCAAGTAATTTCTTTCCTCTTCACACTGAAATTTATCAGAATTATAACACGATGTAAATAAAATGAAATGACTTCCGACTTTGAATGAAGTCCCCTAATTTTATAATTTTCAATCCTGAGCTTCTTCTCTCCACAGAAAATTGTCAAAATATTTCGACTTTCAGATGGAGAATAAAATGTTACTCGTATCTTACGAAATGTTATAACGATTCTTAAATGTCGCCTGTAAGTCTCATTTAATTTGTCAAGATCTGTTTTTCAAAACATTTGTAAGCAAAACACCATTAGGAACATAGGCATGTAATTTCCATATAAATATTATACTTGTAAATGAACCAACATTATATTTTTTAAATATGGCAACGGTAATCATATTTTGAAGAAACACACTCACTTTTTGCTCCACAATCAGCACAAGTATTATTTCCAGGCTTTTTTAACAATTCAGCTAACAACTTTTCATTTGAATCCTCCATCTTAAAACATGCCACACTGATCAAACTGATCATATACAGTGTTAGTGCTTAGTGGTGTTAGTCTTTGACCTGTGAGAATCGAAAGGCGGTAAGTAAGTTGAGAACTTAACGAGAAAAAAGTGTCATTATTACATGTGCTTTCGATATGTGTGCTGAGATACAAAACAGTATATATAATACGAAGAAATTAATTATACAGTTATTTGGAGTTAATTTGATTAATTTTATACTGTCATCTTCTTTTATTAGAGTAATAATGACTACGATTTGATTTTCGCGGTAAAAATATTGGTGCAAGTGCTGCCATGTGGCAAAATGATAAACTAAATTGTTGTCACAATCAACATAACCTTAAATAACAAAAACATGAAAAATATCACCGGCACACACTTTTTGATTAATTGAATTTTGAGTTTGCGCTATGAATTCGTGTCAAATTGTGTTCGAAACGCCTATCAAATTGTATTGATAATTGACACACCTGTTTAAGATACGAGTGCAAGATGGTTTATAAATTATAGTACGTGGCAGTCCACCTACTGTTCGTTCTAAACTCGTAAACATTTTATTACAATATAAGCAATATAAATTTGATTGACAATGGCAGCAACTATTGACAGACGCGTGGCACTTATCACTGGAATTACTGGTCAAGTAAGTATCCCTTTGTTAAAAAAATATTAGGTAATGTATACAATTTTTATTGATAGTTTTTATTTAAATGATAAACAGTTTAAGAAATTAAAATTGTCTGACAATATAAAAATGTTGATACTTTCAGGATGGATCCTACTTGGCTGAATTTCTTATTGAGAAGGGATATGAGGTTCACGGAATTATTAGACGTGCAAGTTCTTTTAATACCACACGAATTCAACATTTGTACGCAGATCCGAAATGCCATCGACAAGGAAAAATGATATTGCACTACGGGGACATGACTGATTCCAGCAGTTTAGTTAAAATTATTAGCTCAGTTCAGCCGACAGAAATCTATAATCTCGCTGCTCAAAGTCACGTTAAGGTGCGTTCAATCAATAGACAATATTTTTTATCAATACAAGTTTTTTTTAAGAGTGTTGAGTCCAAGTTTGAACCTCAAAAGAGGTCTTCATTTCGCTCAAGAAAAATGATAGCTGGATATTTTTTCGCTCTGTAGCGGTACTAATTTTTCAAATAGAATTATGCGTATAGAGCGAAAAAATACCTAATTTGAATACTTTTTACGTAAATCGGAGAGATAGGAATCCAAACTCGAAGCATAATCGTTTCATATTACGCAAAAAGTACTAAAAGTTTATCGCTTTATATGCATATTTCTGTTTGCAAAGTGATTAATCTACAGAGCGAAAAAATATCTAATTATGATAATTATTAAGTAAAATAAAGAAATTGAATTTTTGGGTTAGACCTTGGATCCAACGCCCTTAAGCTTTACCAAATTAAAATTGTTGAACGTTTATTATAATATTGTTCAGGTGAGCTTTGATTTAAGTGAATACACAGCCGAAGTTGATGGAGTTGGAACAGTTAGAATCTTAGACGCAATAAAAACCTGCAGCATGGAAAAATCGGTGAAATTTTATCAAGCTTCGACTTCTGAACTTTACGGAAAAGTCGCTGAAGTTCCACAGAGTGAAAAAACACCCTTTTATCCACGCTCTCCCTACGGTATAATATTTAACAAAAAATAATTTTTAAATAAACTATTAAGGGCATGTGGTAATTACCATAAGAGCAAATTTATTTTTCGCAACTTTACGCTCGCAATAATAAATATTTTTTGCTAAAACTAGGCCATTTACCTCCGTTTCGTTCAGGCGGAGGTAAATGGCCTAGTTTTAGCAAAAAATATTTATTATTGCAAGCATAAAGTTGCGGAAAAGAAATTGCTCTTATGGTAAAGTATCACATGCCCTTAAATAACTAAAGCTACTAACTATTTAACTAACTAAAAATAGTAAATTATTTAATAAATGAATAGTAAAAATATTTACGCATAGAATATTATTCTTCAGAACAATATACATCCTTAATTTTCATTTAAACAGCCTGCGCCAAACTTTACAGTTATTGGATAGTCGTGAACTACAGAGAAGCCTACAATATGTTTGCTTGCAATGGTATTCTCTTTAACCACGAAAGTCCTCGACGAGGCGAAACCTTCGTAACAAGAAAAATTACCAGATCCATTTCTAAAATTCACTTGGGTTTCCAAGTCGTTCTGGAATTAGGAAATTTGGACGCCAAACGAGATTGGGGACATGCGAAAGACTACGTAAAGGTACAAAATATTATACTCAACTTGAATTAAGAATGTTAAAACCAAGTTCTAATCTCAAAATTCAATTTCCTCATTTTACTCAACTATTTGAATTTTCAGGCAATGTGGCTCATGCTTCAACAATCAGTTCCTGATGACTTTGTCATTGCTACGGGAGAAACGCACAGCGTGAGAGAATTTGTTGAGGCTGCATTCCAATATGTTGGTCGGTCGATTAAATGGGAAGGCGAAGGTTTGAACGAAGTTGGAAAAGATGCTAAAACTGAAGAGGTTCTTATTCGAGTAAATCCGAAATATTTCCGTCCAACTGAAGTGGTAAAATGAAGTTTTATTAAACTACTGTACTATAAAAAAATCCTACACTCCTTTTTATTTATTTTTAATTCAATTTCTTTCATTTTTCAGGATTTACTTCTGGGCGATGCTTCGAAAGCGAAAATGAAACTTGGATGGGAGCCAACAGTTTCGTTTCAGGATCTTGTCAAGGACATGATGGATGCCGACTTGGAATTGATGAGAAAAAACCCAAACGCTTAAAAATTCAAGTAAGACTTCTTTCAAGAAATCTGTAAAAAAGCCTTCCGAGGCATAGATAAGAATTATTTATAAATTCTAGAACAGTAATTATTATCCAGGTAGGGTAAATGAATGCTCCATGGCACTGCGGAACAATAATTAATACTATTAACTATATTTTTGTACAAATGAGAATAGGTTAACGGGTCACTAGTTTTTTTATGAATGAAAACGTCGCTCCAATTCTTTTTATGCAATCTTATTCTAAGAAGTAAAAATTAAGTACGAATGATTAATTCAAGGCACAAAATTGATAAATTTAGATAACTTTTTCTTACGGACAATTCAAATTTGTACACATGTTTTTATTGTTAGTAATAGAAGCTAGGGGATAGTTTGTTTCTTCCGGTGAGCAATTAGAAATTAAGATTAAAGGATATAATTCCTGTTGACAAAGCCCAAAGATTGAAAACTTGTGCTAGCATTTTATAAGAAAATGATTCCTCAGTTTGTTGTTTTTATATCATCTATCTGGCACTGTATTTTTTCTGGGCATTAGATATTATCTGCACCAGTATTTAGAATTATATTGCATTTATTGCAATTTTATATTATTGACAATGTAATTAAGTTTCGAGATGAGAATTATTCGTGTACAGGATTCACATTATTATTTAAATGAGCTGACTAGTGAATAGCAGCAACTCGCACAAAAACTTTGGTATTTGTGAGAAATAAATTGTTGTTTTATCAATTACTTAACTTTTTTTCATTACTTAATTCTTTACCAAATAGTCATTTGATAAGAAAGAATTTTCGCATATATTTATTTACTTATTAATTATCCTTTTTTCTGAAGGTATCTGATACATATTGTTTTACTGCTTCAAAGAGTCTCGCAGGCTGCAGTTTGGACATTTAATAATTGGCACATGGCGCGTTAGATAAAAAGTAAGAAGTCGCCATCAGATGTTGAAAATTTTCGCCGAAGGGATCTTAAAAGATTTGATTTATTGAAATTCTGAGAAGATCTTATTGACTCGCCGTTTCTGCTGTTTGAAAATTCAGTCTCGCGTACCTCGCCTTTGAAGAAACAAACATCGACATGTGTGTGATTGAAACTGGCGTCGGAGTCGTTAAAGTCCCTAAGCAGTGGATCCTCGTAATCGGTCCAAAGCAACAGAATTTCTCGTATTTTTGGCGACCAAGGCTCATGTCAGATTTAATGGTAGAGTGACATTACCCAGTTACATTCGAAAATTTTGATCTCGGTATTGAATAACAGAAGATCTACAAGAGAAAATTTAACTTCTTTAGTTAATTTCAGGGTGTCTACTAATTTTAACCCACCAAAATTCCGGTTTTTTCCGCTTGCAAATTTTAAATATTTTAATAGAAGCACAAATAAAATATATTTATAGTTGGCCTGTGTGTTATCAAGCCCTCGTAATTTATAGTGTTCAAATTTTAAAATTACGTACAAACTTTGAAAATAACTTTTCTAAAAAAATTTTTATTCAATTCCTGATTCGACTTTCTAGACCGAATTCATTTAAATGCCCGGTTATTTCCTGGTTTCTCGTTTTTTCCCCAGTTTCATTTCAATTCCCGGTTTATCCAGCTCACCCGATTAGTAGACACCCTGAGCGATATAGTTAGCTTCCGGAAGATGGAGATTTTCTCAAAATATTGTCGATTGTAAACATGGAAGATTTAATGCGATGTCCTGGAAGTTGGAGGGGGATTGGCTCCTTCTTTTCTTCCGTAAAATTTGTTTCGCAACCATTTATTTTGTTGGCGAAATCAGGAAGTTGCATACACTCGCTTGATATCTGGAAAAAAAGTGTTTATGTTAGTATTTTAGTAATTTTAGTAGAATCCTTATGGAAATGACAATTTTCTGGACTTGAGGCTGGAGATATGTAAATACAGAAATAGTACCGGAAGAATGCAATGAACCTGGTTTTGCATTTGTTGTCTAACGTGAGAAAAGCTTCTCTGCTTCCTTGTTCTTCTTCTTCTGTAATTCCCGTGTTCAAACATTTCACTCGCTGACGGATCGAGAGTCCAGTAACTGCCTTTTCCTGCACACTGTTCATCCTCATTGGGACAAGTTTTGTCACGTGGGATTTTTACAAAACAGTCATTTAGACTCAAGTTGTGTCTAATAGAATTTTGCCAACCTTGTCGATTTTCTCTGTAATATGGAAACCTGTCCATAATAAACCTGTAGATCCCAGAAAGAGTTAATCTCTGTCTTGGTGAAGAATTAATAGCCATTGCTATTAATGCAATGTATGAATAAGGTGGTTTTTCATATCTAGGTTGGGTTTTAAATCTCTGAAGTGGTAAAGGCCAATTGAAATGGGATAAATTTACTGGATTCGAAAAAGGTTGCGAATTTATCCCAGACATCATTGACAAACTATAGTAATTTGCCAAGGGGTAGATTGCTGGGAAAATTTCTTCCATGACTTTTGCCTCCTGAAATTAATTTTAAACATCTTTCAAAATTATTTCTCTCAGGTTGAGATTCTTTAGAAATTAGTATTTGCTCAAGCATTTATAAACTTGTAAATAGTTTATGAACAAGAGAGGCTAGAATTTGTATAATAGTTGGAACCGTTTTTAAAGAATATTTACACTGCCAACGTTCCTTAAATTTTGAAAATTATTTGCGATTGTCAGAGATTCGAAAACTGGGATTTCGAAAGATTCTAAATCTTTAGAAATTAAAAATGAAGGCTTTTAAGAATTGAGATCGTCTTAAGCAATCACTAATTTAAAATAAAAAAGTGTTAAGCTCCTCCAAATGATAATTTATTCGAGATATTTACTCAACTTGCATGGCAACAATACAAATACAATAAATGTGATTTTCCCCAGCAGTATGGAAAGATAAGGAAAGCAGCAAAAATATAAAATTTAAAGAAAGTCAATTCTTACTCTGGTGTAACTTTTTATCCCGAAACAGAAGAATTCACTATGAACTGCACTAGCCTTCAGTTTTCATCTTCACCCTCGAAACACAAACTTCACTTTTCCAACTACGAAGGTAGGAAACATATTTACTTGAATTTTAAATTGAATTAGAAATGATTTGTCGAGTGTTTTAAAAATTGGTTGACTAATCGCTTTTTCTATTTTGTTTTAGGAGAAGCTTAATAAAACTGAAAGTTTAGGATCTGGTGAACCAAAATCGACTAATGAAGGGTGTCAAATTTGACAGGATCCGGTCTACCCTGACTCCGCCCATGGATTCTCAGACAACTCCGATTTGGCTTGCAAGTCAAGGAGGAGGTTACCTATCCAGCGACCGCACTACATGTTTTATTGCTGTTTACACATATGCCGTCTTACACCCACGCCGGCAGTTACCGAGCCAATATGTAAACAAAGTTGCGGTAATTATACCGAACCACGCGCTTCTTGGAATAGTCGCCAACGTTTTCCATTTCTTTTTATCGCGTTTCTGTCTTTGGCTACTGACAAACTAAAGTTTGTCATTACAGTTGTTTCGTGAGAAAACTGAAAAGAATTATTTTTGAAGTTATCTTTTTCTTTTACAAAAGCATAAAAGTCCTGCCTGGTATGAAGAACAATTAGCTATTAGCATTTTGTCCTTTATATATTTATTTATTAGAGAATTGGGATCTGCTGAGAGAAAAGTTAGAAGTAGAGGAATCATAGAAGAAGTAAGGCAGATGTCCTAAAAACTGTGACGGTCCCAATAATTGTGAAGTTGATTATAACTGAATGCAAGTCGAATTATAAATCACTAAAACTAGACAATGTAGAAAAATTGGTCTCACATTATCTTAAAAGCAGAATTTTCATAGTTGATCTTCTTTAAAAGAAAGAAGATATTGTTTTCTCGACAGTTTACTCAATCTATAGTTGTATTAAGAATTAACTACCCTCACGACTTTTTTTTACGCTGTTTCTGTTTGAACCGAGGGGTTGAACACTCGAATTTTGAGCGTAGATTCAAAGATTCTTCAAACTTCAAGATTTCAAAGATTTCAAAAGATTTCAAGAGACTTCAAAGATTTCGAGAGACTTTGAGATATGTCAGAAGGTTGTTTATCACATACTGAAACAGTTATTTATGGAGGAAAACATGTTTTTTTTTCCATGAGTTTGTATGTCAAAATAGAAGAAACGACCAATTCAACTAAAATTCTGTTTATCGACCATTAATTTTCACCACTTTTCGTTCGATTTCTAAATGACGCTTGCGCGCCAAACGCGCGCATATTTGAAAATTTCATCCCCAATCTACAGTTCTCAGTTCTTTCTCATCCCTTGTCTCACTGAGTTCCTCTTTTACCATTTATTGTAGGGCTTTCTCAAAAAGAAATTCAGATATGTTTCAAAAAAATTTAACTCACTTTTTTAACTTTTTGAATATTACCCTTGTGCTTAGTGATTTAAAAAAAAGTGAATACTTTATTTAATTGTTCCCGAAAAATGAAGTTGCGCGATACTGGTGGAAAAAAGTGTGTTTTGGGTTGCATTTTGAATTTAATTGTAATTATCAAACATTTAAAAGAATGATGGCGAAATTTCTTGCTACTGTAAAAGCGATAATCACGCGATTAGTTTTTGCATCCCATGGATTTATTGCGATTTGGCAAGTGACGAATTTTAAAAGAAATCCTATGTATTGGTATCTATGTGGTCCAATTATTTTGTTGTTTTTCGAGGGCGTCTTCACTCTTACTATAAAAGAGAGTCAAGAATGGAAATGGTAAGGATATAATCATTTATTTTCAATTAAATGTATATTAAACTCAAGAGTTTGGGGAAGATATAACTGCAATATAATTTATGAATACAGAAGCCAAAATTCATAATTAGTTAGAATTTGTAATTTAGAAAAAAAAAATATTTAATCTTGTGTACTTGTCGTGATTAATCATTATTTATTCATAAAAATCTAGCTAGGTATAATATTAAAAATTTTATAGCCATATTTTGAACACTTTATATTGAGGTATTCCTTAATGTATGATTATTTTGACTAAAAAGTAAAATTTCCCACTCTTTAGCCCTTAAAATTTTTATCTTTATCATACATTTTGTGCCGTTTTCTACTCTATTTAGCGAAACAAATTTTTTTGGGTCAAGTGCACGATGAGGTATCACATTTCACTTATTAAGATCGAATTTGTGGAAATGATGCCATATTCTTACTAACAATGTCCTAACAAGGCTAGTTTCCACTTCATAGAGTCAAGAATGCCTGAAAAAGTTGGCTTTCAAGGAGAATTTGGGGGTGTGTTTTGTACGATCGTCTCAATTTGACAGACGGAAATTGTGCATTAGTATCTGCCACCTGAGAATGGTCTAGAGAAATCGGGTCAAAAAATATTGACTTCCTGAGCAGGGTTCAATCTGATTTGAAGAATATCTACAACTCCCAGGAGTGCATTGTTCGATCAAAAGAGAATCAAAATATTATTCTCGGGCATTCTAAAAAAATCGGCTATATTATTACACTGAAAAAAAAAAATTTCAGCAACAAAAATTGTTTTGTTGGCTGAACAAAATTTTTGTTGGTTCAACAAAACGTTTTGTTGGTTTAACAAAACTTA
>JAUESH010000043.1:0-12097 GCA_032275165.1 Synergus magnus
AATCGGAGTCTAATAGGTTTAAAAACTCTAAAATGACCTTTTCCTTTAAAAAAAGTAACTTATAGTGACTGTTTCTTAAAAAAGTAAGTTATAGTGACTTTTTCTTAAAAAAGTGACTAAGGAGTGACTTGCAAAAAAAAAGTGACTAAAAGTGACTTAAGTGACTGTGTGGCAGCCCTGTTTATTCCAATAAATGTGAAAAAAATCGTCACTCTAGACGTCTGAAACTTCAACCCAATTCATACAGTATAGATAATTATTAAAAGAATTAAAGAATTTTACTGAGATCAGAAGTAAACTCCCGTTTTTTAATTATACATATTTCCCGGTTTTTCCCAGTCAAGTCGCCACCCTGGTGTTTTAATTGACTTTCTCTCATATGCAAGATTAAAGCACAAAGTCTCTGACTTTTAAGCGACTATTTTTTTCCGTGTGGAAAATTGCAGCACCAGCAACTAAACCAGACTGCTTAATTCTTAGTACTTTTGAAAGAAGTGGCGGTAGTAGTAGTACGAGTAGCAGTGGTAGTGGAAGTAGTAGTGGGTGTAGTATGCGTAGTAGTATGCTACTACTACCGGGTAGTGGGTGGTTGGTCGTCTGTAGTTGCAGCAGTTGAAGTGAAGCGGAGTGCCGGCCGGCGTAGGTTGTAGCGCAACTCTGACTGCAGTCTGCACTTCGTAATGAATAGTGTAAAAGCAGCAAGCAGCAGGGCAACGCCCTGTCAGCGTACCAGCTTGCCAACCAGCTGACTGAAAAGAGCCGAGAATTACCGAGAGTTAAGACGAGTGCAACCGAACCAGCCAAGCCAAGTCGAGCAAGAACAGAGTTTTAACCATGATCCAGAGCTGCAAAGAAGTATGCGGGTGCCAGGGGGGTGAATTACACACATACACACCACAGCTCCACGATCCTCGGCCAACCCTCGGTGAATCGCGTGTTGTACTTCACCGACCCGGCCTCGTTTACGCTTTCCTTTGAGCACATAGTGTAGATAGGAGCGCATGGATGTGGAGTACTAGTCCATTATCAGTTTTTCGATTTTCCAATCAACTGAAAGCCGGCTTTAAAATACTCATGGCACGTGGACAGGTCTAAGTAAAAAAGTTCGATCTCGGTGAGGGAGTTCGTGTTTACAATACAATTTACATGAGATACACATGTTCCGATGTTGAAAAACGTTTAGTTTTTGTTACAACTTCTTTTCGTTACACCTTAATTTAAGTCCGTTTATAGACTTAATCCTACATTCAAACCCGCCTTTAATCTTAAAAGAAGACCATTATGGTCTTGTTTTAAGATTAAAGATGGGCTTAAATCTAGTTTTAAGTCTAAAAGCGGACATAATTAAGGTGTAACAAAAAGCAACTGTAATAAAAATTTGTTTTCTGTGTTGGAACGGGGCGAAAAAATGGGGTTGATAAATTTTACAAAAAAATCAAAAATACGATACAGAGAAGGCTATAGCAAAGCCTGATAATAGTATATATGCAATAGAATGTTATCAATTACTACAGTCTGTCGATCAAGTAAATTATCATAATATATGACTAGCGAGAATCGTAAAATTGGACGAATACTCCTTACAACCTCGAGTATCGATCGATTGTGAGCTCGCAAGTCGTTGTAGGCAGAAATCGGGTCACCTGATTCCTCGTAAACCCCACCCCGACGCCGTGCAAAAACTACGACTTGCTGGATTGAACAGACGTATAAAACTTGCGCAATTAGTGATGCGTGCCGCCAATTGCCTCAAATGCAAACTTTTACTAACAAGTTTTAACGTATGTAGGTATAATATCTCGAAATGATCAAGATGTGAATCTGCTTAAGGAGAAGAGGTTGACTGGTGTTTGACTTCTGTTTGACAGGCGCAATTGCCCTATATGAGTATAGCGGAGGCACAACACTCATGACTCCTTTGACGGAAGAAATTGGAACATTTGGTGCAGTGTGTGGCAGTGCCGATCACGATTTGCGTAGGTCGGCGTGACGTTTTGGACGCCACACCACACCTTCTGCAGCCCGGGCGACACAACCCGACCCTACGTGACGACGACGAGACCCGACCCAGCACGATTTCTCTTCGGAGTCTTTGCCTCGTTTCAGCACACCCACACTTTCTCACAACTCACACCTGCAAATGCATTCGAGTCCAAGCGAGTTGATACGAGCTTAGAACAATGTCTCCACCCTTCCTGTCATCAGAACTCAGTCGCATTTCCATTTGATCACAGTCAATTTTTCCAAGGTGTCAATTTTTTTAATCCAAAAGAGTATCAAAGCGTTGTAGAAAAAAAAACAACTGAGATCCTTTTGGATCAAAAAGAAACACTTTGGAATTTACTGTGAAAATATTATTTCCGTTTTTTTCATTCTTATTGCAATTTATGTACCTAAAAATCCAGACTATAAAACAGTTTTTGCCGTACTACACAATTGGAGAAACTGACAAGGAAGCGTCCCGCAGTGTCGGTCAACGATTTTAATGTAATTGTAATATATGTTGTAGCCCATTGAAATCTAAGATACACGTGTTTTTTTTTTATTTGCGGATAAACCGTTTCAAGGGGTGAAATCATCTCTTACAGTGGTTTGAATTTTTGGGGATGAACTACCCCTCATCAGAAGATTTTTTCAGTAAATATTACTTGACAGAATCAGCTTACGGTCATCGCATGCGAAAGTTACAATCCAGGAAAAGTAGTTCGATTTCTAAGATAAATTTATTCTCTAGATGAATAGGCATTCATATTTATGGAAAAACTTTAGCCTACGCAGGGCCTACGTAGAAACTTCCACATCACGTTGCCGAGGGCGTTTCACGAATCTAATCTAATCACTTCTAGTTGTCATTAGTGAGTGGATGCATGTATCCAATGATGAATGGCAAGGTCAAAAAAGGTGTACAAAAGCTGAAATCAAAAAAGTAACTAACCATAAACTTTTTAAGTTACGGGGACGTGACTTAAAAGGTGTATGGTTAGTTTTTTGATTTCAGCTACTGTGCGATTAGTCAAGAGTCAATTATACACTGTTAAAAATGTTTGTAAAATTAATATACTTTTAATATACGAAAATATATTAATTTTAATATATATGTATCGAACATTAATAATATATTAATTCTACAACATAGTGGTATATTAAATTTAATTTACGGTATATGCAAATGACTTTACTCACTGTATATTAAATTTCGATCAGTTTTTTTTAACAGTGTACATATGTACTCATAAGCACAGCAGTAGACATTGTAAAAAGTAATTGTCTACGAACTCTGAAGTATGTACCAGCTGTGATTCGAAATTGCGCTAGATCAATCATGAAAGACAGGTCACTACACACAGGTGGGTTTATGAATGAATGAAAGAATGAGTAAATGAATTAATTAATCAATCAATAAATCAATATCAGTTCATTTACTATCCCGACCTACACCTCAAAGGAATATTTTTACTCAAAAGTAGATTTCATGGGTCCTCTGCTGTCTAAGGTAACAAGATTTTTAAAATCTTTTTTGATCTCTTTTAAAATTCCGGATTTTTTTTTACAATGGAGATTGCAGCAAAATTAGTTTTTGTTTTTATTTGCAAACTAATTGTTCATTTTCAACTTTCGGATATTGTAAAGATAGAAAATAGTGTTGATGATCGGAGAAAAAATAAACCAAGTGCGTATATATAATCCTCATCTATCAGAATAATATAAATATACGCAGAATCTCTCGATCCATGTAACATAAGGCAACCATAAACACTTCAAGGATTCTTTATTTATACCGGGAAGATATCGCTTTACTGTGAAATCGTAATCATCACAAAAGCCAATTGATTCTAAAGAATTATGTAACACTTATATGAAAGAGACTGCTGTATCTACCGAATGCTATCATCTTTTATTGATAGCTGCCCCATAAAAATATTCAAAGCCGAAACATCAGTTCAGTCTACGACTTGATGGAGATCCATCATCTGTATATTGACTGAGAAACGAGACGAGACGTGATTCTAGTCTCGATTGAATCTTGTCTCATTATGACAAGTATCATCTTCGAAGTTTTAACTCCATCTGGTGATATCTGATGATTTATTTGAATTTAGTAATTCTCGGTATGCAACTCTAAATAACGGTAATTGCATAAAATTTCAAATGCTTATTTTGATAGAAAAATAAAGCAGATATTTTTAAAAGTGTACGTGGTCATCCCGTCACTTCTCTTAACCCAATTTCTTCGTCCTTCTTTCCGTTGTTTTTCAATCATTTCTTGATTTTATTCTTGAAGGCGCGCATTCTGCCCATTGCATTCCAAAGCATGCGAGAGGAAGGACCTCCTCAAGGTAAGCCAGTCATCAAGACTTCAAGACAGCAGTATTATAGTGAATGCTACTCGCATGGGAATAACATTTTGTGCATACTCCTATCTCCTGTTCTAATAATAATTACAACTACACTCGCTACTTTCTGCGGTCAAAATCTTCTAGATTGGAAAATAAATTCACGGAATGAACAATAATAAAGAAATAATTATAACACGTACCGGCAGACGTTTTATTTTAAAGAATTTCAATAGATTTTAAAGAATTTCAATGGATTTTAACAATTTGAAGAAAATTTTAAGGCAGGGTGTCTACTAAATTTTGCCCACGAAATTCCCTCATTTTTTCTGCTTATAAATACAAGGGATTAAAGGATTTCAAGAGATTCTACGTGATATAAAGGAATTTCAAAGTATATATATGCAAGAAATTTATGACTAAAAAGTTCTGAACGTTCAAATGAACGAATTTTTGTATTTATTATATTTTAAACTAGAAACAGTTTTAAAATATTGATTCATTTGCATTGAAAATAATTCTGTATGAAAGAAACTTGTAATGTCTATTGTTATTTTTAGTTGGGACAATATTTTTTGATAAAATATAATTCGCAAAAAATATTTCGTTCATTTGAACGTTCAAAACTTCTGGTACGTAGAAATTTCATAAGATTTCAAGGCATTTTTAGTGATTTTAAAGAGTTTCAAGCGAGTTATTTAAAACTTATTTAAAAAAGATTTAAATGAATTTGAAGGGATTTCAAGGGATTTTTAAAAAATTCAAAAATTTGAGGTAATTTTAAAGAATTCCAAGTCGTCAAAAATTAAAAATTAAATTAAAAAGAAAAATGAAAAAAATTCACAAGCACTTTCAAAATATCTTTCCAAAATCGCCAAGACAACTTTATGACGCCCGGCAAAATTTCGTTTTAATAGGTTGCAGGTTTATCTTATAATGTTATTCGACTCATTTGATTAACAGAACGAATGTTGAAAATTGAAATGGACTTGCTGAGCTATGCAAAATATAAATAATCACAGGGAGCCTCGTGCACACTACGTATTTGTGTGAGCTGTTGTGAGGATATTACAGACATATTACATTGTGAAATCCGGGCTGACTGTTGAAATGACACATTGCACGCACCTAGTGTTGTGTCTGGACTGAGATTCACAATAATATGGGTATGCTGTAAGCAGCCAGGTATTGTTATATCACTGCGATATCTCAAGCACTTCTGCGCCACCATCACGTCGAAACTCATTTACATATATGTATTTACGCGCGCAGAGCCTAACGCATCGCCGCCAACAAAGTCGATGCAATGTTTATTTTTTGCTTTCGATTTCAGTACATTAAAATTAGTTAAAATGGAAGCCACAACTCAGGGACTTTTAAAGAACTTCATGAAATTTTAAGAGATTTTTAAGAACTCCAAGGAATTTTAAGCGATTTTGAATGTTTTTGTGAAATTTCGAGGAATTTTAAGAGAAGGCAAGAGATTTTTATGATTTTAAAAAAATGTTGTAGAATTTTATGACATTTCTAATAATTTTAAGGGATTTCAAGAGATTTTTTTGATTTTAAATAGATTTTATGGAATTTTTAAGAATTTCATGCAATTATCGTAGAATTTTAAAGAAGTTCAAGAAATTTCTGGGAATTTTAGTTTAAAATGCAATCAATGAAAAAATTCGTTCATTTGAACGTTCCGAACTTTAATCACATTCAAATTCGGCAAACCATTAATATTTTCGAGGGAAAATGAGAATTTCTCCTCGCAGTACTACTAATTACTATTTAAATGAAAGTGCGACGTAAATAAATAAAGTTTACGTTCAGTGTCTTGTATTTGTTCCGCTTGATTGGGGAAAGTCTTTGGCATGCTGTCCGGCTTTTTTAGCTCGTTTTCTCAGTTCAGCTCGGTTCAACTTTTCCAGAGTGCTGCCTTACATGGAAGCGGCTAACTGTATGAGTGTATGCGTATGGTATAAATCGACTTTGTAATTGTTGGTTCATCTGCGGCTTTAAAGCATAAACTTCATATGTAGTTTATGTGTACACAATAACTATGTTTACGCAAGGCGTGAAAATTTTATCGCATGTCATCGGGTCATTTTTATACCTGTATGGCGTATCGTATATGCAGGAGTCAACGAGTTTCTTGACTCGCATTACGTCATTGACAACCTAGCGATCCTTGAAGCTATGGCAGCATAGCCACGCTGAAGAAGGCCAATTATAGAATCTTGGAAACGAAAAAAATGTATTTTTTTGGATTTCGAAAAGCATTTTGACTGAAAAAATAAGATAATGTCGATCAAAATTGTTCAAGAGAACTTTGTTCAGAATCAATCACAAAAATTGTGATTACTTCCTTAAACGTTCAACATTAAATATTTACACAATTGTTTACCTTATATCACACAGTAAATGATCGAAAAGTGGATCAAAGCATTGCACAATGGAAAAAAATTGACATTTACATAGGAATATGTGAATGCAGTTGTCAGTTGTCAACTGTTACTCCATTGTGCAACGTTTTGATCCACTTTTTGATAAAACTTTGGCACTCTGGGATTTGCTGTGTAATATGGTAATTTAAAGACGTAAATGTTTGAATTCAGGCAATCTGGACTTGAGCCCGTGTATGTTACTCAGTCTCACTAGCAATTGCGTGCAACCTTGTACAAAAGGTTGTTCGAGGAAGCATTCATTCATTCATTTCGTTTATTCATTCACTAAGTCGCGTGGATCTACTATATATTCGTACACATTAGTCCTGCATTTCCCGGATTACAGAATCATCGAGGTTGTGCAATTACATAACATTAGCAGGTACACAATATACTTTCATCGAAATACACGCGATACCTTTCACTATTGCATACCATCAGTCAAGTTGAAATATTTTTTTTACAGTCTGATTAGTCAAGAAATCTCAGAGTTGGGCAAATTTCGACCCTTCTGGTTTTCATTAATTTTCGAGAAAGATTTTAAAGAATTACTACATAGTTGACGGGATTTCAAAAGACTTAGAAGGATTTAAGTTATTTTAAGGAATTTCAAGGAATTTTTAAAGAATTCTAAAAGGCTTTAGAATTTGCCAGAGATTTCATAAGATTTAAGTGCATTTTTAGTGATTTTAAAGAATATCAAGTGAGTTATTTAAAAAGATTTGAATGAATTTGAAGGGATTTAAAAAGATTTCAAGAGATTAAAGAAAAAAATTTTAAGGAAATTTAGAAAATTTAGAGGATTTTAAGAGATTTCAATCGATTTTCGGGAATTTCGAAAGATTTCTAATGATTTTAAAGAAGTAGAGGGAATTTCAAAAAAATTCAGAAGAGTTTAAGGATTTTCAAGAAATTTTACGGGATTTTTAAGAATTCAAGTGATTTTAAGGAATTACTAGGGATTTGATAGGGTTTTTTTTTTTTAACGAATTTGAAAATAATTCAAAAGATTTCAAGAGATTTGACAAAAGTTGCAAGTGTAAAATAAAAATATTTAGATTAATTATTCGGAAAAGTTTTTTCAAACCGGAAATCCACTTGCCGCATCAAAAATAAAATCAACGATAATTCCCGGATTTTTTTCAATTCCCGGATAATTCTCGGATTACCTTAAATTCCCATACACTTAAATTCCTTGTATATAGACGACCCCTGTGGCTAAAATGACTATATTATATATATCTGAATTTATTTTACATGCAGAACAGTGGCGGAGGCATATGAAAACAGCCGATTGAGTGGGGGTGGTTGCACCGTGACGATGCCCCCGTGACCAATCCGCCTTTCACGAGAGCCTTGATGGCGCTGGCACGTTGCAGGGCCGTGACCAGGCACACCATTCACACACGTTTATCCTCTCACATCAAAATCCTGCACTCACCCCTACCCCTAAACCTACACTGTATGCAGTGTGATAACAACAAAAAGGTTTTATGGGTGCAAAAGATTTTTGTTTTTCTTTTTGCAACGCATCTTAATCCATCCTTGCGGTTGCCTCTGTCCTGTACATATAATACATACATATACCATCGTTACAGTCAATAGTGTATGCGGTCCGTTTTAAATTACAGTCTTCTTAGGTAACACCCAGAATACTTGATAGTGCAGAGTAAAAAAAAAAAAAAAAAAGAAAAAGCGTGGACGATATCCTCTCTCGAGGGAAGAGAGAAAAGAAGGCCATGTGGTGATGTCCGTTACACATACACAGTAGTGTAACAGTAATAATTTTGCACCGTCCAATTTATCTGCCGTGCTTTCGAAAAACACGGTATCTGCAATTCGGATAAGTTCCTTGAGTCGCCTAACTTTACTGTGTTCGAGTGATTTATCCGAATTGCAGATACTGTGTTCTTCGAAAACGCGACTAATGGCCTCCATTTTTTATTCATACGTTTATCTGAGTGATATACATATTTTAGGGTGCCCATATAAATACACAGAATCATCGGAAAGTGAATACCTATTTAATAAGGGGTGGGGATACCAGGGATCACAGTCTCTATTTTTTCTGAAATAGAGGACTTTTGTCAAAAATAAAGAACTTTTGGAGGACATTTTTTCAAAATGAAGGATAGTATATGAATCAATCATGATATGAATCATAATGAAAATGTTACTAATGTTCAGACAAAAAATTATATATATTTTTTTTGAAGAAATTAGAATAAAGGCAGTGGGAAACAAGATATCAATCAAACGATGCACCGTTACGATAACATATTACAGATAAATGCGCGATATCGATATTGCGACAGTGCGCAAATATTCAAATATGGCAAATTGACTAACTTATAAATTTTCTTTATTCAGGCATGATCCTGATGTTTAATTTTCAGTGTGTGTATTTTCAGGGTGTGTAAGTTAAAATTGTATTTCTTCCATTTACGTTTTTGACTAAAGACAGAGGAAATAGAGGAAAATTTTCCAAAGTAGAGGAAATGGAAGACCGGTTGTGATCCCTGAATACGTGTGAGCCAGTTTCCACAAATTTTTCCGGGCCAATTTTCTTACCCAGTTCGACCATGTCTACACCAGCTGGGTAGCCGGCAGGCCGGCCACGATATACTTCTTTGGATCACGTACTGTGTTTTTGCATCCTGGCTACCACGCGGCGTGCACGTCGGCCGGCCGGCCGGCAGTTTGATCAATATTGCCATGACTACAACCGAGGAGCAGCGTGGAGGATGGTGGAGAAGGTGGCGGCTTGCTGGCGACAGGGTGGCTGCTTAAACAGCCTGGTTAGTCGGTTACTCACGGGGTTGAAACCCGCAGATCTCCTGGTGGGGGAAGCACACACAGCCTTGTTACTATAATCATCGGAAAGCGTAGGTGATACTTATACTACGATGACAACCTTCCCCTGGCTCACTACTGCTGTTGCTGCTACTATTACTACTACTACTACTCCTACTACTACTACTACTACTATTACTATTACCATTTCCGCTATTATTCAAACCTCGAGACGTGTCGGAAATTTTTTCCCAAGAAAACTCATTAACATGGCGACACCTACTATCATTTAACTGTCATTTATGTGGTGCACTTAACAGTCTAGCTAT
This sequence comes from Synergus magnus, assembly GCA_032275165.1. Lineage (NCBI taxonomy): Eukaryota > Metazoa > Arthropoda > Insecta > Hymenoptera > Cynipidae > Synergus > Synergus magnus. The sequence goes on from JAUESH010000043.1 coordinate 9,895, forward strand.
AGCCGAGCTATAGCTGAACTTATAGCTAGGATTCTTGATGGGCGATAAGTCATAACCAGGGTGGCGATTCAGCGAACGATTTCAAATTCCCGGTCATTTCTCCGTTTTTTCCGCTCAAGTTTTTTAATTTTTCCGATCAACTAAAAGTAACATATTTATAATTACCGCAGAGCGCAAAGATTTATTTTAATTCACGAGTTTTCAAGAATTTCAAGGAATTTTTTAACAGAATTCCAAAAAGTTATCAAAAAGGTGGCCTAGAGATTTCTATAGATTTCACAAGATGTTAAGACATCTTAAAGGAGTTCAGGAAGAGGGAACTTTTTATTGTACTACAGCATATATTTTACAATTCATATATGCAATATATGAATTATGCTTTTTCTAATTATTGTATGCATATATATGTAAATAAATATACATACATACATATTATTTGATATAAAGATTATTCTCATAGTCACATTATTTCCATAAATTTAAGTTATTTCCGCGTTCTCTAGAGCGGACGTCTACAGGAGAATCGATTCCGATTAATTAGCCTTCCAATTAACGCGATGGATGATTTAATCTTGGCGACGATGAATTATTTATCTCCGAAGCGCTAATTAGTTATAACACGTACCACACTCGACTTTCATTTTGCACCTCACCTCCGAGTTGCATTATACGTTTGCACCCTTAGTATGTGAAGTTCTGAACGTTCAAATGAACGAATTTTTACGTCAATTGCAATTTTAACTAGAAACAGTGTTAAAATATTGATTCATTTTCATTGAAAATAATTCCAGAATGTCTACTCAATTCCTGCAAAAAAATTCCATGACTTTTTCAGGTATTTCTAAATTTTTTCAGGTATCATTTTTGGCCATTCAAGTATGGAACACGGAATTTTAGAACACCTCCCCCCCATTACAGCATTATCTAATATGTAATTGTGAAACCCCATTTTTTGTACACATTTTAATGTTTAAATTATAATTATTTAAAATTAGGAAAAAAAATATAACGGGTGATAAAAGAGAAATTCACCCGGCGTTGCTCGGGATTTTAAGATACTTCTTACTGTAAGGAATTTCAAGGGATTTCATAGAGTCTTTAAGTGATTTTATGAAATTTTAAGGAATTTCACTTGATTTTAAAGAACTTTAAAGAATTTTAAGAAGAAATTCAAAAGATTTTAAGGGATCTCATCAGGATGGCAACTTAACCGGGAAATGACCGAAAATCTTTTAAATCCGGGCAAGTTCCAAACACGTTTTCAGGACGTATTTGGAACATTGGACGTTTTTTGGCTTGACTTAGGTCCTTAGGACGTTCTAAAAACGTCTTTAAATTTCGTGCCCGCTGGGAAACTTCTGCTAGACAATAAATAAAAATTTTGTGTTTTAGGAGCTTTGGAAACTTTTTTTTTGTACATATTTTAATTCCAATAAATGTAAAGAAATCGTCAGACTAGAAAGTCTGAATGTCTGAAACTTCAACCCAATTTATGTAGTGTAGATAATTATTAATTTTACTGCAGTCAGAAGTAAACTCCCGATTTTTTAATTATATTCCCGGTCAAAACTATAAAATAAGAAAACTGTCTCGATTTACTCTAGGACACAGACAACATCGGGAATGAAATTGTAGCACTATATTTGATTAAAGTGAGGCTGGTTTCTAATGTTACGCAATTGTCAGTATGTTGAGTGGGGTCAATAGTAATATGGCAATTCTGTGGCTAGTAAGCGAACACGCTGGCATGCACGCATAGGCATGCTCACACGGAAAGGCATTCACATGCATGCACGCCCACTCAAACTGCATTCATTCATAAAAAGTGATTGTCGGTGGCGCAGCGGAGAGTGGTAGACGCTATACCTAGCCTCCGGCTGTTATATACACGACAAAGCCGCGCAACTAAAAGCGCGACGCGATGTTTGGTTTCAGGAGAGAACCAACACCCGCAATTTTATTATGCTCCAAAGAGAGACACGGTGCGTGTTTTTCAGTAAAAATAGGGACAGCAAAACTTGTCTATATACCCAACAAAAGGGAGTTTTTTCTGTAAAAGTTTTTTTTTAACTTAACATATCTTCAAACTACAAAATTGAAACAAAAAATCGACAACTTTTAGAGAAAATATTCACAAATTTATAAAAATCCAGTGGATGTGCGACCCAAGAGAATTTCAAGGTCAGTGTTCTTACATAAACTG
>JAUESH010000043.1:29714-61335 GCA_032275165.1 Synergus magnus
TAACTTCCGATTCCGGTTATATAAAAGCTCGGTGGTGGGGGAAATCTGTCTCAACTCTCCTTAAAGGATCTCTAGGTCGCTCCATCTTAAATGCATATGGGATATACGATAACTGCCTTATTTGAAAATGATTTTGCAAATTCACCTACTGGAATAGTTTAATATATGTAAGATAAGCACCATTTAGTGCGTAAAGATGAGAATCTAGCCTCTTGCCTTAGTGCATATTAGTGGAATAAGGTGGAAAATTTTTCATGATACACAATGCGGATGAAAAATATGAAACGAACAATTTTTTTTAACGAAACGTAATGTATTTTCAAACTCAGTTGAGCTTTATATCGCAAATTTTACACAAAGTGAAAATAAAAGTTCGTGCTAAAATTAACTTTGCACAAGACAATTGAAGGGTGGCATGTCAAAAGGGTTTAACCCACATTTTTCCGAAAATGATAATATTGGCTAGAAAATTCTTAATAATTCAAATTATTTTTTACATTCTAAAATTACATTCTAGAATAAAATACATTCTAAAGGGGGGTAAAATTGTACCCTTCTGTTTTTGTTAAATGTCCTGCACGTTTTGAGACCCTGTGAATCCGAAAAACTTTTTACGAATGTGTCTTTCTGTAAATTTCATGGCAGTCTATTTTCAGATCTGGCCCAGATCTGGATTTGCTTAGACCGTCTAGTTTGCCTCAAATCTGATACAAATGCGATCGTAAGCTCGCTAAGCGCTGTGAAGCGTGCAACACGGAGCGCGAAATGCGAAGAAAGAACAATGAAAAATTTGATTTGACATTTAAAAAATCCTAGGTAAATAGATTCTACACAATTTTTTTTCAGCTAGGATTTAAATTAATTTAATTAATTAATTTATTTTAATTTAGGCCATTAATTTATTTATCTAGAATTTCCTACGAGGAAATTCTGAGCAAAACAATGCTTTTTCAATTAACAGGATTTAATGAAAATTTAAATGAATTCAACGTAAATTCAAAGGAATTGAAGGCGAATTTGTGGTAAATGCAATTCAAATTCAATTTTTTAAATATTAAAATGAATTCACAAGTAAGTAATTCTTGTGAATTCAAAAGAATTGAATTTGAATTCACAAGAAGTCAACAAAATTCAAAACAGTTTCAAATCGAAATAAATAAATATTCAAAAATGTCACTTGAAGTGATTTGAAATTATTTTTAGTAATTTTAAGGGACATTAAGGGGTTTCAAAAGATTTTAAGAGATTTCAAGTGATTTTTTCAGATTTTAAAGGATTTTTAGTGATTTTAAAACAAAAACTATGAAAATTCATCTTTAAAATGAGACAAAGGGCTTTTAAAAATAATAAATATTTTCGGAGTTATTAACATTTTTGAAAACATCGAAATTTGAGGTGTTTTCGCCATATCTTTTTATAAAATACAGATTTGAACTTCTCCTTTGGCTTATTAGACGCAGAATTTTATTAGCTTTCGTACCCTTCGGAGAAAAATTTTTCAATTAAATATTATAAAAATTATAGAACTTTGCGCAACTGCTAAAATACAGGCGTACCGACAATTTCGAACGGTAGTGTACTGAATATAAAACATAAACTATCTCTATAGTTTACGTTTATACACAATTATTCAGTAGAGTAGTTAAGCTGTAAAATATAAGTACATGAGTCCACGAATCAAGTCCAGAATAAGTACAACAAAAACAAACCGCGTCCTCAGAGGAGGTGTCACGCAGTGACGTCTGAGCAAGTACGAACAAGCAGAAGAGGGACCAAACGGGCAAAAGGAATCGGTTAATGGTGGTTTTCGATGGAGGTGGTGGATGTTGAGCCGGAGGAGGGCGACTGCCGCAGGAGAGGGGCGGCGGCGTCCTACCGATGCAGCAAACTCAGAAGGTAGGGGCCCCTGTCCGTAAGGCCCCTCACAGTAAGGGCCCACATGCCATCCAGTTCGCTTCTTCATCGCCTACTTTTAGAAATTAGTTGCATTTCACCCGGCGCCGAGGCGAGCGAGCTCTCCTCACTGGACATATACACAAGCAGTGAGAGAGACCCAAATTCACCAAAATCCAAAAACGATGCCGGCGCGCCTGGGTGTCAAAAATTTTTTAAATTATTTTTCCACGTGACACGGAATTGTCTACTTTCCGTCAGAAATATTTTTGTTTCCGGAAGTGATTCGCCAAGGACGTGAGTGCGAGGATCTTCGGCTCATGAGGGCCATCCGCAGAAGACAGCGAATGAAGATAAAAGAGACCACCAAAAGACATCGGGGGAGATAGCCTGGACCACTGTCTGCATGTCTATGCTTCATCAGGAACTTCAAAAGTGATAAATTAATCCAGTGGTCCAGATATTGGAAGATATTCGAAGATATTAGAATTATAGTGAAAGTTCTTGCAGTTCTTCTGTGTTATCCGTGTTTGATTTAGTTTCTGAAATTAGGACACGCTTTTTTGTGGATTCTGTAGTTGATTTTGACAAATTTTGTGCAGACTGTCGCGTGGACTGACGGACTGGACGTCAAGTGCTCGTATTGTTCTCTCTCGTATCACTTGTTTTCATTTATTTTGATAATCACGTGCAAGTTCAAGTAGTGTTTGACCCAGACACCGCTCACCGGGTGAAAAGTGCCTCGTTCAGTGGATAGATTTATACGAGAAGGTCCCGAGGACATCAACAATTCCACTCTGGATACCACGTTGCTCATATGTAAGTTTCATCTTCCGAGTTTGACCCTTCATTTTTTATTCTTCACTCATCTCTCCCCATTCATCATTTTTCTTCGTTTCAAATCCTTTCATCGGGCTGTAATTTGTCTTTAGGCTTCAAAGCGAGCTTCAAAGTTCAAGCCGTGACTCTCAATAGAAATTCTTGGCCTATCAATTTGTGGATCACCTTCTGACATCGGAAAATATTTAGACAAATGCTTATCAATCTTGTCAGTCACTTTAAAATTTAATAATTACATTATAATGAAGCTTATTAATAATTTTAAATCTCTAACAATATTCAATTGAAACATTGTTAGAAAATTAAACATTAACATTTTAAACATTTCAAATTTAAATTTGAATTTCAAGTGTACTTTTTTAGCCATTCGTAACTTTTCTAAGTAGACTAAAACCTGCTTTCTTTTCTCACAGTATAACATCCAACGTCACGCATACAATTTCTTTCTAGAACCCGTAAAAAACATTCTGAAATTATCGCTCTTTATTATAAACAAATTTTTTAAAACTTTTTTTCTCATTTAAAAAGTAAACCGAGTGCTAGCTGTATTTCTAGTTGATGGACCAGCTTAAAAAAGAATAATGACTGACTCAATATGTAAGAAATTTTTTAAAAAGTTGAAGATTTTAGTCTCACAAAATTTAGTTTCACAAATTAACATTATTGAATTTAATGTTTCCTAATCGATATTTAATTTCACTTTAAGGGATATCTTTAAAATCGTCTTTAGTCCTTTAGGCTAATTGCACCCTTAACGTGATAAATCGGTAATAGCCTTCAAATGGCGCCAGTCTGCTTTGCAAGTCTACCAAAATTTCTTTGGCCCATCATTTGAAAAAGCAATTGGTATTTAGTTTAAACTCTCTTTCTTAATCCACGTCGTATATCACAAAATCATAAACTCGATTTTACTCTTTATTTTCTCTCCTCTTTTTGCTCCAAGAATGAACTTTTAAAACTATAAACCACCGAAAAATATTTTTTTTTAAAGTAATGATTACAAAATATAAAAATTCATAAGATATTCAAAATTTCGAGCTGTAACTGAGCCTGTAGATTCCTATACATGAGACCGGTTTATACAGTATAAACTTTTACATGTTTCTAACGTAGAAATACGTTGTAACTGTAGTCAGTCAAAAACTATTTTAATTTAATTTCTATATCATTATATTACTTATTTTATTTATTGGTTCAGAGAAGTATTTACTATAAATTATTTGTTAAAAGTATACCAATACATTATCTTATATCTTTTCATAACGGTTTCGAGCCATGTGGGTCCCTATATATACATTGTATATATATCTACATAAGAAATGTGTGCAAACATGTCTCAATAATCAAAATTATAAATAAAAATAAGTAAAGTATTAAAACTATTTTTAAATATTTTCAAAAGATTGGGAAACAATGTCGAATTAAAATACGATAAATACCCTAACATTAGCCAATCTTTTGTAATTCAACAGACGTTGGATCAAAATATTTGTCTTCTCGAGTCAACGACATCCCAAAGGCTCGCCCAAAGGCCAAATCTTTTTTTTTTTTCGACGGGCTGTTGAAACCACTAATGAAATCTTGAAGGTTCTTGCACTTTCCGTTCTCTATTCCGGGGAATTTCTTATTGGCTAACAGTTATTTTTTTGAAGGGAATAACCCTTTACGTAACAACCCGGATTTAACGTAAACATCGTTGCTTAACAATCTGAATCACATGCTGGCAAATTCTTGGTGTGACAGTGCTTCAAACTTTCATTTCGCAGTCATCTCACATGCATGAAAAAACGAATTTTAATGTGCAGTTATAAGAGTGGTTTCGAAGAAGAATTGAAAATATAAAAGTGCAGGTTGCAGGGTGGATGATGCTCCATGTTTTGGAGGATGGGCCTGAGGCCAATCTCCTCGAGGTCTTTGCCCTTTCGTCCTATTAGGTAGCGTGACGTTCCTTAGTTCAGTGTAAATCGGTCTGGGCTAGGCTGGATGATCCATTCTTTTTTATTCTCCTTAGAAAATTATCCCTCGAGTGCTAAGGTGGCGTTAAGTTAAAATGACCCACTATAGTAATCACAAAGTAATTACGAATTGGCATTCTTCTCTAGATAAGCCATCATTTTCATTTTCCGAAATAAATCAGGAAATACTCTCTCTACTAAAAAAAGTAGAGTAGAGTAGCTTTAGAAAGATGCCTTTTTCCAATTTTAAAATTTGTTACTATAAGTATTACAAATACGAACGAATGACAATATTCAAAATTCGGCGGTTTTTTACCGTTCGAAGGTCTACTAACTATACTAAAATGTTTCTCTGCTGCTAACCGTTATTAGGATCCCAACCATAAACCGAAGGAACATCGTATTATAGAATTTAGAGTCTTAGAGATTCTTATTTCTTTACAGGAGATATGACATCCATAAAATCATTTCTGACAGGATTATGAAAATTGCTTGCTGGTATTTTAAACTCGATTTTAAAGACGAAAATAAAGTTTGGAAGATCTTCTGTATCTTCTGTTCCAAACTTCATTAAATAAAAAATTAAGTACAGAAAGGATTGTCTTATCAGTTTGCTTTCCGATAAATTTCCAATTGTCACGCTATTGGTTTACAAGATTATGAGTTAAACCCTTTTCTGGATTTACGCCATCTTCCATAAACGTGATTAACCTTTCCGAGCTTAAGTCTTCAACAACAAGTCTCTGTTTATTTACTTGTTTCTCATCCAAAATGACGAGATAATAGTCGTCTATCTGAAGCTTATCTTGAATTTTATCTCGAGTCTCCACAAAACTATAACCATGATTCATCGACTCGTCATATTTATGTATTCCATTTAAAAAGGATCTTTATACTTACAATTTTAGTCTACATATTTAATTGTAATTTGTACAATATTTTTAATGTAGCCACAGATATCGATTATTTGGAACCGAGGTTGCTGACTTTACGACGAAATTTCTCTTTTGCTATCGTCCCACCGAGTGTTTCAGATTTTGCTTTTTTTCTAAAATGTGGTTGGCAATTTTTATTCACTCCAATTATTTCTCCTTAGACTTCTACTGATGTTCTCGCTTGTACTATATCGATACATCAACCTTGAATAATTGCCGACATGTTCGTGTATGACATTTTAGATGTCGTGTACAAGTGAAAAGGAAAAAACAGTTATCCGAGAGAGTTTGGATACTGGACTGTTCTGATTCATACCAACGTGCTGAGACTTCTTAATCTAACGTTCTATCATTCCGAGTTACATGATTTGGTTTTTAAAAATGTCGAATATCAAATAAAAATATTTATTTAAAAATTTAATACATATAATTTATTAATATGTCTCATACGATATCCACGAAAATTGCTCGTGTAGAAAAATAATGTATCTTATCTAATTTAGCTTATCTTTTTGTTTCTGCATCGAAGTTTGTATTACTTCATAATAACATGGCAAATTTGGTCTAGAAAACTGATCTTTAAATTAATGTTCTTAAAAAGACTTCACTGATGAAATATTTCAATGTTTTTTATTTAATAATTTAGTATCGTTCGCGTTACTGCTGTTCATATTGTAAGAAAGTAAAAAAATCCTTTCATGATCCTCCAAAGGGTTTTTAAAATGTTAAGGATGCCTTTCAACGAACACGGAAAAAAGAAAATGAAAAGAAATGGCTGAATTTACCATTTAAAATAGCGCATGTTGACTATTTTAAATGGTAAATTCAGCCATTTTCTTTTTTGCGTGAGCGCAAGTTTTCTTATGTTTTCCAATCATTGACGAGAAGATCCAAAAAGTTGTGTATAAAATTGTTTAAACGAGACATATTAAGGAGTCATTCTAGTTTAGGCGTTTGAAAAAAAAGGCTATTTTTATGAATTTTTCTAGAGGTTACTATTATAGTTAATGATACTAAACTTTTTGGGCTAATAAATACACTCATAAATTACACCAAAAAAAATTTTTAATTTATTTTATTCACTTTTTCAATATAACAAACGATACATAACCGAGATTCTTCAAAAAGTAGGTGCGTGTGCGCTGTTGATGAGCGGACCATCTGAAACAAAAATTAAAATTTTTTTTAGATTTAGTATGACACTGACTCTTGCGCAAACTATAATTTTTAATATATATTCATAAATAACAAAATGGCGGATATTTTTCGAGAATAAAAGTCACACTGCAACTTGATTCAGAATAAAGTAGCTCAAAGTATGCTCTACTTTCATTACTTAAAAGTTCCACAAAATGACAATCTCCCTGTTCATCAGCATTAGCACGAGACAATAAAGAATTAAAATAAAAAATCCCGCTAATTTAGAGCGTAAAATATTTGAACCCGGAAGTTGATAGAAGCTGAGCGAGAAAGAAAGGTCGATAGAGCTAGAATGCCTAAAATTTCGGGTCCGCGAGCCGAATTCAATTCAACCTGTTACCCCACTGCCTTTCTTTCGTCAGTTTAAATTTAAATACGTACACGCCTGTTTAAACCTGATGGTACCTGTGATCGTGCTCCGAGGCACGGTTATGCTCTTGGCGGCGCGTGTTAAGGCGAGAGATAAAGATATAGAGAGAAAGGTGGAGAAAGAGGGGCTGAGGAAGGAGAAAGAGTCAATGGGTTGAGCAGGAGTAAAGGGGGAGAGCGAATACTCATTCGAGAGGAGTCTAAGAGATAAAAAAAAATCAAGAGTGAGTTAGGACATACAGGAGTAACGTCAGCCAGAGAAAGATAAAAGAAAGGGAACGAGAAAGACGAAAGGATTGTTAGAAAGAGAGGGAGAAGACCGGACCCAAAGGTGGGAAGAGGTGCAAAAGAAGGAGGTATGAGAGTTGAAGAGGGATAGGATGGTAAAACAACATTGGTGGGAGGAGAGCGGAGTCGTGGTGGCTGGAGAGTAGGTCAGTGTACCACATTAACCGGTGTAAACGTGGGGGGCTTCCGACTCGTCAGTTCCGCAAGTGACTATAGATATGACTCTATCTATATACCAGAACCAGGGTCGCAGGCGCTAACCCGACTGATTCGACTGAACGGGTTGCTGATGATCGTAGGTGTTCGAACAATGCGTCGAGTACCGGTACACGAATATTTTTCTGTCTCCTAAACTCTCTTGGGCGTGCTTCTGTCGTAGGAAACATTCAAGATACCATTCCTCAAACCATGTTCATCGTATCTATGTCTAGCATCAATTCCGGACTCTTTCTTATGTCTTCAACATATCTAGTGCCATCTTTGTCAATTTGGTTTTTATCTGATGATGGATCTGATCATCATTCTCGTCACTGATGTCAAATCAGAAATTGGGTCTTACTGTAGTCCACAGTCTTTGAATTGTTGTATATATTATCAATCGTATAGATTTAGCCCGAAGCCTCCATTACATGATAAACGTTAAACGTTGTCTCTGGTAGCAACCAACTTCCAAAGCAAAGTACATCATCTGGTGATTTAACTACTCTGATGATGTTGAATCGCTTTAACTAGGACACCTCTAATCATGAACTACTTTGGATAGATGAGCGTTGAAGTACTTCAGGTTGAAGATTGATGCAATCGTTTTTTTCTAATATCGAGTTTGATGTCACCTCTTCTAAGAAACGGAAAGTAAACGTCTCTTCTCTCTCTGACACGTGACGACGTCCCAATTCCCTTCTTCCTTGGTCGAGGAAGATAACGGTGAAAACTCGTAGAATTTCGTCGTTAACCTTCGGAATCTCGCGATACAGACTGCGACTTAGCATTTAATTTCTCTATTTTCTTCTTCTTCCTTAACCTTTACCTTAATGGCCATCGCACTTTCTCCGTTCGCAGAGTATAGTGGGTATAGTGCCAGGCCGATCTGTGATGCGCCGTCGCATTTTGATGTCGACGTAAATACCGGAGCAAACATTTTCTCTCAAAAAAGGACGATGTCCACCTGCTCGATTGCCACTTCCTGGTGGACATATGGTGCACGCAAATAATTGTATCAATAGCGCTAAAGGTCTTTTCAATATCTAAGGATGGTGCCTTATGATTATTCTCCACTGAGGAAAAGCGCGATTTGAAATATCATCAGTGCTAATAGAAAAAATGTTATTCCTTATAAAAATGAAACGAAAGAATTTCTTGTAAAGAAAGACTTTCTACTTGTGAATGAATTAAAAATTCTATTTTTAACTCGTATCTGCACAAGCGGAAATTGTGGAGAATATTGGTGGGTAAAGAGTACTGTTACAAAACGGGGCCATCGCCCACATGCTTTAAATGAATTCAAGTCGACTCTGTAGTCGGAAAGACGCGTGATGCAGAAGGAAGGTCAAGTTTTTGAAGCAAACACAATTTTCTTAAAACGCACTGCAGTATTGCAGTATTGCAGTATTGGTATTGATATTTAGGCTTATACCTATAGAATCAATCGTTTAGGCTTTTTATCCCTCAACTTTTTCTTCTTCCTGTCCATTGAACTGATCAGGCATGCAGTCACCCGGTTCTACACCAAAGAGTAATTGGGTAAGCGAGGCACTGTTCCTCCAAGTCTATTCGCATTTTTCTGTAGATCCGTTAAGCGAGACTTGGACGATTCTCTTTGGCATCATCATTAGTCAGCAAAGCTAAACTCAGAATAAAAAAAAAGAGTGAAATTCGCAAATACGTGTTTAAAATTTCAATTAGGATTCCAAGGAGATCTGCAGATTAATACAGTCCATCCTTTTTCTTTCCATTCTACAGGATTTGGACTAAATTGTATAACAACGATTATTTTGAAATCACATGTGAGGGGCTCTAAGAAAAGGGTGAAAAAAAATTAGAAATTATTTGTGGTATTAGTTTTGACCTCGCATCGAACTTCCCACCATTGGATGTTTTCCGCTTGTGCAGTTCCACGAGCATCGAAGTCTCCGGTGGGTTTCGTTCCGCAGTATACGTTCGTTCTGTATTTCTTGTTCTTCTTTATACTTTCGAAACACAATTTTGTCCGATTGATCGGCAGGTAGTTTCTATTCACTATTTACAGGTCAGTGATACAATGGGGGATTAGTTTTGCTTTTGAATGCCTGATTATAGATTAAAGCAGTAGGTACGCCCCATCTCGAGCCCACATAATGACATCCCCCCTTATGAGACATTTCAGGTTAATGAAGGTGCTAAACACAACCGGGTCCAAATATACCGCTATATTAGATAAAGATAATACCCCCATTTGGCGTAAATGTCTCTCGATTGTAATTAGAGCTGAAATTTTTTTAAACTATGTCGCTCGAATTACTGAAAATGTATTTTAAATGTATTCTCTGGAATCTGAACATTTCCTCAATGTGAGCGGTAGGAAATGTAACAACTTCAAGTAAGGTATTTTACGGTAGAAATGTTACAATGCTCACGGAAAATTGATTTACTGAAAATTCGGATGTTTAGTAAAAAAATACTTGAATAAAAGTAACTTTCACTTCTATTTTTTAGATTAATCCAATGTTTCCACTTTCATGAAATCCTTTAAAAAAACTTTTATTTCTAGGGATTCGAAGAGCAGCATATTGTATTGACCGATAAAAACATTCGTATTTTGTTTCATTTTGTACATTGAGGTGATGTGTGACTGAATATTAATACAATATTTTACTTCACTACCTAATTCTGGTGAAAGTGCTGATGAAATTTATAATGGATGTACTATGCGAGTAATACAAGACATACTCAACTACAGACATTTAACAGATCTACCTAAACTCGTTAAGCCTAGTTGCAAAAGTGTTAATAAAATTTAGGACCTGCTATAAATTGAATACAATTTGTAATATGTAACAATAGTACTGCAAATATTAATTACCAATCAGGTATTCTAGATTCCACTCAAAGTTGTAAAATGTACAATTGCAGATGTACAAAAGTTCTGGTTTTCACTTTCTTACAGTGTTTACTCTCAATTATTGTAATTAGGAATATAGTATTAAAGTATAACTGTTATTACTTAATTCATATTTCCCTTTAGAAGACCCTTCTGTTGTAATAACAAAATCGTGTTTCATTTAAAGGATTCTTATTAAATAAGGATATCTCTATTTCGGCGCCGTTTACTTTTTTATATCATTGAGGTTTGTTTATATAGTGAAAGTGCTCGTCAAATATTCTTCTTCAAAATATCATACTTTCAGGATACCAAGTACTTGGAAAATTTGACGAAGTCTATGATCACAAGGTCATAAAGATTTAATTTTCGTTACTTTGAATTAATGTTTATTTTCTTCAAAGAGAAAAGAATAATATGACGTTTATTTTCCACGTTCCAAAGATTCTGAGGTGATTCACCTTCGCTCATATACGGAAGGGCTTTAAAAGATTTAAAAAAAGGATTACGTGAAGTACAGTACACTGCAAAAAATTTCGGAAAATTTCCGTACAATTTCTTAGAGATTATTCCACATTTTTGTTTGGAAAAATGATTTTCACCATCATTTTAGGACATTTTCCTAAATCTGTTGGTCAATTGTTGAAATTTTATAGAATATTCCATAAATCTTTGTGAATTAAAAATTTCCTACTAAATATTGGAGATGGTCTCAAAAAATGTTTGATTTTCCATATATAAGATAGTTAAAGTCTGAAAGGTTCTAAATTTCGTCATCATCTTTAAATGACGGAAATTCCTTCGGGAAATTTTAAATCTCCTCCCCCCCATAACACTCTGTCACGCCAAAGTGTTTCGGGAATTTTCCCTGCCAAATATTTGGGAAAATTCCGGAAAGTTTGCGGAAATCAGCGTCCCAACAATTTTAGGGAATATTCCCGAAAAAATTTTTTACTGTGTATACTCCCGGCATTGTGCACCTTACCCGTTCAAAATCAATCCGAATGAATCCGGTCAATCCGAATTAATCCTAATTAATCCGCACTTTCAATCCAAGTAAATCCGGTCATTTCGAATCAATCCGAAGTTTCAATCAGCATTTATAGAAGTTCAAAGAAATATATTCGTGTATGTCAAAAATATAGTAGTTAATTTTAAAATGTATAAATATAGACATCTTTTTAATTTTTATAAAAAATTAAGTGTGGAAAACTTTGAAAATTCCTTATCTTTACCCGATGTATGGTTTTGACATGAAAAACTCTTCAATACCCCATTTCATTATCAACTATATGTCGGTTTTATTGCATTATTTTAAGGTCGGAATACCAATGTAAGATTGAATTGTCAATACTATATCGTTGTTCCATAAATTTACAATTATATTAAAATATTTTTTCTTAAAATGAAAATCCCGACCAGGGCCTCGTCAACACCCCATTTTATATAGTGCTAAATGGGGCAATTTCTGCACGGGATGCGGGACATTGCAATTAAATGCTCCCAAATCTTGCTTCTTGACTATTTCGAGGTCAGAAAGCGGAAGTGGAAGTGAATGTCCGGCAATACGTTCAACGCCGGTTTGCACTTGAGGATCTTCCTAAGCCTAAATAAAGCTGTCTGTTGCATGAGTCTCGATACTAGACGACTGCATGACGCGTGGTGGATGTAGGTCGATGTAGGATCCGGTGATTCGCACGCGCCATTTTTCGCAATGAAAAGGAAAGCCATCTTACGCGCGCGAGCTCGTAGCTAAATCTGCTCATCGTGTGTAGGCTCGGTTCTCTGTCAGCGGGTTAACGGTACCTCTGACCCACTTTACCGCTGCTGGTCCACTACGTGAGCTTAACCTATTCGTGTGTAACACACAAGAATACACACGTATACCTCTGCTCCTTCCATGTGTGACTCATGTAGACCACGTGTGTACCTCACGAGGTACGCGCGTCTGTCTCTGATTTTTAATGTATTTGGCCCCTATGTGTAGAACTGTAGATACCTTCGTATTACGTGTAATCCCACTATCCTGGAAGACACGCGGAGTCTCACGTGTGTGACGTGTTGACTTATGAGTAAAGCGGAATTCTGATTGTTGATACTGATGATGCTGATGATACTGATAATACTGATGATACTGATAAATCTGGTTACATTATACGCCTGGTCAGACGCTGTACTTTGAGATTAACATACAGTCCTGCAATTTGCATTCATTTTGCATCACGTGAACAGTAAGAAAGCACCTTTTGTGGTAGCGTGCAGAGATTGGGAAGTTCTTCAATCTGAGAGAATACGTCGGCACTAGCTGGAATCAATAGTAAACTTTCATACGTTCGATGCTGGATGCGGGGTTGAAGAGCGAAAGTGTAAAAAGTTAAAGACGAAGGTAGCACGTGATAAGTCAAACTTGGAATCAAAGTTTTGCAAAGTAGTCTTAAACTACTTTCACTATTGCTTTCTTCTAACTTTAGTTCGAAAAATGTTCTGCACTCTTCATGTTAAGTTAAGGTTCTCCGGTTCTCCCAAATGTTTTCGGATGAAACAAACATTCTCCCTGAAGCAATCATGGAACTCATAAAGGAACTCATCCTTCCCAAGAAATCAGTAGCCAGGAGGAAGATGAAGTCTAACGAGTTCAGTACTTTCGTAAATTGAATTGCATTCTGTGCAGATCGCGGGCCATCGTTCTGTAGTGAAAAGGTAAATTGCCTCTATTCTGGTTCTCATTAGCGCCGAAATAATTCAACGAATGGCCGAACGACCAATGAATCGATCTACTGAATTCGTCGTGCTGATGATACCTACCCAGTGATCTCATTGTTAAGTAGCCCACCATTGTCGTAGGCCCAAAAAGTGGGCCCGGTCTCACCTGGTTCCTGGTTCGCTCTCACTCCGCACCATCCTTAGATTTACCGACATAGGTAATTAATACATCAATTAGGGCCCAGCGGCTACACTCAAGTGTACGTGACTAAAATTGCCCTATGATAGTTCATCTCTACGTTAAGCCTTTACGTTATGGTGATTGGAAATCCGGTATAGGACCAGTTTTCTCCAATGGCTTCCACGCCACTGGATAACGGTACCATTTGCTGCGTCACGGCTCGATAACCCCTTCCATGGTCGCTTATGGTGTTCGACAAGGACGGACTACGACCAACGACAAGGACGGACCACTGTTGTGTCTTACACGAGAAAATACTGACTGTCTACAGGTGGGGAACTTGAAAGAAAGGTGGTGTGGGGAATCGAGCAGGGCCGAGAGGCGATTTGCATGATTCTCATGGCGTGCGTGACTACGCGGATGTGTCGATTCTGACTTACGAAGACTCCTGTCCCTTCCTCTTTTATTTTCTTATTATATAGGAGGATACATGCACCCGGATACCTCAATTTCATGATTCGGACAATCCTGCGACATTTTCAAAGAGATTTTGACAATGCTTCACCGTTCAACAATTTCTCACAATTTGCTTCCGCAACGGAAAACTTAATTCACACCCCCTTTAGTATTTATTGTTTGAAGTATCACATCAAGCATTACTGCAGAAGAGCCGTTAGTTCATTTTGAAACAGCTCCCGTGAAAAGGAACCTCAAGATAAATCAGTTAAAAATGGGCGGAAACTAATTTACTGTAAGTCTCTTGTCCGTTCATTCGTGCTGGACCTCATTTTAAAACCGCAAACGGTTTACACAGAATTATTGTGTTATGTCTTTAATAGTATTCCAGTTTTTGTATCGTCAACACATGTCATCACATGCATTCCTAAAAAGTTCAGCAAACAAGAGAATCCCTAATTAATGTGCTCTCTAGTCTTTAAGACACGTTACAGAAAGAAAGCGAAAAGTGGCGCTAATTTTCCATATGGAAGGACTCTGCATCTTGACTTTTGCTCAGTGAGAACAGCTCGTCCCCCTCTTGTTTTTTTTTTTGGTTTGTAAGACTTTTTACGTCAATTCCCTTCTCTTTTAAAGTTCTTCCTATCCTCTGTGCCACGAAATATAGTTTTAAACACGGCAATTTGGTCGGTCGAGTGTACTCGGCCGTAGCCTGGCTAGCGTGCCACTAACCTAGTTAGCGAGAGCAAGTCTTTCCTCTCCCGCAAGGAGAGAGAGAGAGAGGCAGAGTGTGAAGGAGCAAAAGAGAGAAAAATGGAGGGAAGTTGTATCTACAAACCTAACTTAACAAACCTACCGACCTACCTACCTACCTACACACCAATCTGCCTACCTCGCGTATGGCCATTCCGGTATGGTATCTAATCGCTCAATGAGGTAAATGCGGCTTGATTCACTTATTCCTCAGATCTTTTACAAATATTTTTTTACGGCTTGGTCTTCCTCCATAGATAGGCTCAGCTTACTTCCTTCAGAGATAATCACAGATGATAAAACACTATGTCAAGTTTATGCTTATCACTACGTCAAGAATTTGGCATTTAATTATGAGATTTCTTTCATCTTCATACCTTTCAAACTAAAGGTTAACTCTGTTTGACATGATACAATGTAGTAAGGATGGAAATATTTGCTCTCCTTAGAGTGAGGACGTATAGATGTTCCAATCATAAACCTACACCCGTCATCTTAATCACCAAATTACTTCAAAGGCATCAAATCGCCTTCTACAAGCTCATCAACAGTTGATGATGGCTACTGGCCGGATATCAAGAATATTGATGCTTACAGCTTCGGAATTAAAGTATGATCACAAATCTATCTATAAAAAAGCTTCATTTTACAAAAGATGCCCGTTTTGTGTTACAGGTCCTCGCGGCGCCGTTGGCGGTTGCAGCACCCCCGGCAGTAGAGTGGATCCCTGGTGGAATCCTGGTTCCTATTGCCCCTCGGTTTCGACCCCAGGGCCCCCAAGGCTCGACGAGGGGCCACCTGACAACGGATTCCAGTACTGCAACCCACAGCATCGTTTCGCGCCGGCCTCGAATCCGAACCAGCAGTACCGACAACATCACCAGCAGCAGCAGCAGCAACAACAACACCATCATCAGTCGAACGCCAACAGAAACGTCGGTCAGGGCTTCGGCCAGAGCCTCGGTTTTGTGGACACTAGGTGTCCCGATGCCGTAGGGTCCACCGCCAATCCATACGGCATCATTTCCAATACACCACCTGCCTGCTCGACCGCTTCGTCCAACAATCTTGTTCTATCTACTCTCTTGACATCCTCCTCGTCAACAGAGACGGAAAACTCACACCTTGCGCGAGGAGCCTCGTCCTCGGGGCGTAGCAACGTACTCTCTTCGCTGCTATCCTCGAGTTCTACTTCCTCTACATCAACGACCTCATCGCTCAGTATACGCAGCGCTGCCAACGAATCTCCCAACTCTTTGAACGGTATTTTATCCTCCTTGAACGTGAGAATTAAATCTGAGGACTGTAGAAGGAACCGAATCGAAGATCGAAACAGCGGATCACTGTCAACATCTTCCTCTTCACCGCCTTTCAACACATCCCTGTTAAGCTCTCTCCTTTCCACCTCCCGGATATCATCAAATCGGAACAACGAAGAAGAAGACAACGTACTAACGAATAGAAGTATCAAACTCGAGTACGGATCCCCAGAAGAAGCGGATCCGCTGGAGCAGGAAGTTCATGGTATCAAGGTAGAATACTCCTCGTCACCTGGAAACGCTTTGGAAGCTGCAGAAGAGGATTTGGCCGCTACGTCTCCCTACGATATTATTACCAACAACAATAGGAATTTGCACAAGCAACTCAACTGTAGAACACCGGGTTCCCTTGGCAAGGGACCCTCGTCTTGTGGCGTCGTGTCTCCCAATTCGGACATCGTGATCGAGATGAAGTACGAGACTCAGTCGGGTCCACCAGCTGTTCCACCACACTTGTCATCATCTGGGGTAGAACCACCGCACAGCAGCCAAGGAAGTGGGATCGCTGTTGGAGGATCACCAACCGAAATCGTGGGTGTTGACAGTCTCCTGTTGTCGCCATGGGGCGCAACAGGACCAGACTTCATAGAAACTTCGGACGTGAAGCAGACGGCGGCTGGTCTCCAAGATGCTTGGGACACAATCCTTTTGGGTTCATCCGTTGGTGTTGCATCCGCTCAGTCCCTTGCAGAGCTGAAACCCCTTCCCCCCTTCACGGGTTACACTGGACACCTTAGTATCAATGGAATACCAGGACACCACTACCACACGATAGCATCCTCAGCACAGCGACCCTCCATGCAATCGTCGTCACCCACTCCCTCTTCTAATCAGGAATACTACGAGGTTCCTGTTGTGTCTTCTAGTACGCCTTGTCCTCAGGGTAATCAAAAGCAGCAGCAGCAGCATCAACACCATCAGCACCAACAACACCAACAGCAAAATCAACAGCAGCAGCAGCAACAACAACAACAACAACAACAACAACAGCTACCCCAGTCAACGCAACAGGTGGACTATGATATCGAGGATATTGCAGAAATCATCGGGTCTGCTATTGCAGATACAACAGTACCCGGAGGAGGAAATGGACCTGGTTCAGAGCACGACCCTGATGCCTCAAGAGACTGGATAGACATAGCTGAATGGATCGACACTGCGTGTTCTCCGAAAACTCAGGAGCAAAGCTCCCCCAGTCCCTACTCCCAAATCTATGCCGCCACGAACCAATCTAATCAGGTACAACAGCATGGATCGACGTTACAGAGTTTGCTGACGCATGGATATGCACCTCTTCTTCAGGCCAGGCTTCAGGCAGGAAATGCCGGGCTTCAGAATACTTCATGTGGCGAGACGCCATCCTCGACCAGCCCCTATCCACCAGTTAGTCCTCCGGGAAGAGTTTCTACATCCTGTAGTCCGGATCATCTATTACACTCCTCCTTTGCTGCACCATCTCACACCAGGAAAAGGTCGAGACCAAATCCAGGATCGCAAAATCCCTCAAAGAAAAGTCCGGGCACCACGACGGCTCTTCCCTACGGGACTGAATCAGGACTTATTGGCGGAAAGGAAAAACCCGTTCACAGGTGTTCTATATGTAATCGAGGGTTTCTTAATAAGAGCAATATCAAGGTTCACTTGAGGACGCACACTGGTGAAAAACCCTTTAGGTGTGAAGTGTGTGGCAAGGCTTTCAGACAGAAGGCGCATCTCATCAAGCATCAACAGATTCATAAAAGGATCGGCAGGGATTAACGTCCAATGAGGTTCAAGGTTTTTTTTCTAGTGTGATGTACAAAGTACATCCTGGTCACATCCGATCCAAGAACTTCGAACTGCTGCTTTAGGTAACATGACCTGTGTGGGTTCGACTCTTTAGAAAGAAAGAAAAACTGTCGAGGGGATTTTCGAATACACAATGTGCAGCTTTTCTCCTCCGTAGATCTATGGGTTTGAAGTCGCAAGGTATGAAACCTTGATGCCCTTCTTGAATGACAGAATCTGCAATCTTCTGCAATCTGCAATGACGACTTGGTGTCTGACGATCTCGTACTCGAAGTGATCTGACTCTATGAGGTGTGAGTCAAATCGTGTCGCTTGGTGTACATACATAAGTGACGTATGTAAGTGATGAAAATGAGCGATCAGTGAATTAAATAATGATATTAGTTAAATAATATAAAGATATATATATATGAATTTATAAATATAATTTAAGAAAGAACAGAAAACGATGTCAAGTGCGACCAGATTTTCGTGCAACAATGTACCTATGCTCTTCCGTTACTATCTAATTCGGTTATTCTATTATTTATAATTGCTTTTATATTATATTTTTCCGTCCTCTACGTTCCCCTTCCAATCCTTTATTATTTATTTTCACATGTCCTCTTCCTACCTCTAAATATTGTAAAATAGTCTTCTTGTATTAATATTTAAGGATTCTCTCTTTATCTATTTCGTGACTCCTCTTCTCTAACGACACTTCTACTTCCAGTCATTTTTCAGTCGCTTCGACTTTACTGATTTACTTCTGACATTCGAATTAATTCTCTTTGCTAATTTCCTAAACTATTGTTATTCCTCATCTGTGTTAGGGCCAATATACGGGTTTCCACTAAGCGAGTTTCTGAGAACTGGTGTATAGTAGAGGGTCATTGGCTTTGCATATTGTAAGTAACCTAATTTTAGTCACTGTTCTGATAAAGACTTAACAAAAGAGAGATGTCAATAAGTATTGGGGATAAGGTAGATTTTTAAAATATTTTTTACGTATTTATTTCAATTAGGCGTTAATGTGCCGAGTTTTTATTTGTGTTGAAATATCATTTTAATTTTGTATCGAAAAAATACTCAAAAATTCTTCCCAGTAACTTAGTTAAAAGAATCTTCGGAAACTTATTGACACCCCTTCGTTCGCCAAATGAATTTTCAAATACAATTAAGACGCGCAATAAGGTTGAAAAAAAAAATCGACATTTATTTTTTTAAATTGCGACCCTCGCCGGTGTTGATTCTAAAGAAAGAAATCTATAGATTAAAACTTGTATAAAGCCAATTGTGAATTATTTATATATTGATGTTGGATTAAATGATTGTTACCGTACGCTGAAACTCTTTTCTCGCTTATGCTTTCCCCATTCTTCTTTGAACGATCCTATTCCCATATTTTTACTCTTATCTATTCAAAAGATCAGCCATGCTCTTAAAATAATTGAAAAATTAAAATTAAAATAATTAAAATTAAAGCAGATTAAACATGGCTGATTTTTGTAAACGTTTCTAAAATATAAACATACTTTATTCTTCTAAAAATCAATATTTCAATCTCATCCGGAATTACAATCGAAGTGCTTATTCTATATCTATAGTATTTATTGATATTCAATTTTTAAATGCCAAAATATAAATTTTGCAAATAATAAATCTTATTCTCACGGCAGCAGATAGAATGGGACATCTTTTTGCCGAAAATTCAAATTCCCAAAAATATAAATTGCTGAAATTTTAAATTCCCGAAAATTAAATAAAAATTATTATTACTAATTAATTACCTAAATTTAAATTTCTTGAAAATACCCAAATTTTCAAATTACCGAAAATAAAAAAAAGTAGTTTTGTTCAAACTTTTCGAGAATTTGAATGTTCGGGACTTTGAATTTTCGGGAATTTGAATTTTCAGGACTTTGAATTTTTGGGACTTTGAATTTTCGGGACTTTCAATTCTCGGGACTTTCAATTTTCGGGACTTTAAATTTTCGGGAATTTGAAATTTCGGGTATTTGATACTTTCGGGAAATTGAATTTTTGTTAATAAACATTTTCGGTAAAATTATTTTTATTCGGGTATTTGAATTTTCGGTATTTTTCCGCATTCGGGATTTTGCATTTTCAGCAAAAAAATGTTGTCCCGATAGAATAAGATATAAAAATCCGGATGGTTCCATTCTCGATCTCAAAATCTCAAACTTTCCAGTCTCTTTTTAGATCTTTGCATGTTACATCTCTTCCCCACTGTCTTAATTAATGACGATTTGACAAAAAAAGAATTTTCTTAATTGATTCTAGCATCAATCTATGCTAAAAGATCAATTATGCTCCTCATTTTCTTTTCAAGTACGAAAATATGTCAGAATGTTCATATTTTCCTCCTGTAAAGAAAAAAGTAAAATATGTGATTTTGTGCTTTTTATAGAGCGTAGCGGGCTACGCAAATACTGTTAGAGATTTTTTAATAAAAAAATTTATTTAACTCTTGTTACAAATTTCTGACCGCAGTGAGTATAGTTTTTTTTCTGATGATAAAGTGAGATGCAGTATTGTATCTTGTACGTATAATTTGCGTAATACCGTAGCGTACCTAATTATAACTTTTATCAAACCTAGCTTAAGATTTAAATCTGTTGTTGATAGTTCTTCACTGTTTTAATTCTAATTTACCGTCACCCTTTAAGATAATGAGCAATGCCTGTTAAGTTTTTTTTTTCTACCTTTGAACATCCTCGCAAAACGTTTTTCTAACGCAGGGTGTGCAATAAATAAGACATTCTTATCTCCTTCTTTCTTCTTCAACCTCGAGTTTTTCCTTCTTCCTTCGCGAAAACAAATTGTGATCTGTAAATACAAGAATACATTGCTTGGACTGAAAATACTCGTCATGGAACCGATCAAGATCGATGCATTGTTACATATGTAAATAAATTGTTACTCAGGCCATTAGGCAAGTTAATCAAGCAAAATTCAGTAAATTTAATTTTTCACCTTTCTCTTGTAGAAAAGATGTCATTTGATGTTATTACTACGAATATTTTTTAAATCAATACCTGGGTTGAAAATATTAAAAATATATGGTCAGTGTAAATTGCAAACAGTTTCAATCCGATCTAATCCGAAGGAAGTTATCAATCCGATGCCCATTAAAAATCAATTCGAATGAATCCTTTCAATCCGAATTAATCAGAATTCATCCGAACAATTCCGATCAATCTGAACTTTCAATCCGAATGAATCTGGTCAATCCCGAACAATTCGAACTTTAAATCCGAATGAATCTGGTCAATCCCATTATTCTCAACTTTCAATCCGAATGAATCCGGTCTAACTGAATCAATCCGAATGATACCAAAAAATTCGGATAAATTCTGCTTCATTCGGATTGACCGGATTCATTCGGATTGAAAGTTCGGATGAATTTGAATTAATTCGGATTGGCCAAATTCATTTGGATTTATTCGGATTTCAAGTTCGGATTGATTTTGAATGGGCCTCGGATTGATCCGGATTGAAAACTTCCTTCGAATTAGATCTAAATGCAACTGTTTGGTTCGGATACAAAGTCCGGAATGAATCAGAAAATCCGGACTGGTTCGAAATGAATTTCAATCCGAAATTGTAATCCGAGTGATTCCGGTCAATTCGGATAAATCCGAATGAATCTGGTCAATCCGAACTTTCAATACGAATGAATCCGTTCTAAATGAATCAATTCGAATGATACCAAAAAATTTGGATGAACTCTGATTCATTCGGATTGAAAGTTCAGATTAATTCGTAATTATTCAGATTGGCCGGATTCATTTGGAATTATTCGTATTTCAAGTTCGGATTGACTCTGAATGGGCTTCGGATTGATCCGGATTGAAAACTTCCTTCGGATTAAATCAGAATGCAACTGTGAGGTTCGGGTACAAATTCCGGAATGATTCGGAAAATTTTGAGTTGGTTCGGAATGAATTTCAATCCGAAACTTTCGCGGGATCCTTACGTTTTGAAAATGCATTACGTTTACAAGAGATATTTTTAACAGTAAGAAAAAAAATGAAAGGAAGGGGGAGATATGATAAATAGTTAATTTGATGAATCCGCTATTGTTACAAAATGTTTTAATCAGGAAGCTGCTATTGTTGGGAATAATGGTCTAACGGGGTTATGATCTTTAAAGGCTCGGGAGGTCATGTATATGTACTGTGTACCTGCGAGAGATGCCGAGGTTTGGTGACTTGGACAGTTAGAGGATGAACCGTGATGGGATCCGTAGTGGTTCCATAACCCACGTAGCAGTTAAGCCAACGACCTAAATTTTTGGGCACCTTGGATCTCTTTACGGTCTTCTTGTCCCAGCCGCGCTCAACATCAAACCGTTACACCTCATTGTGTAACTTCTTTTTTCCGTAAGGGTGTTTTTTTCAGATTCGAGCTCAATTCTAGACCCAGAAAGTTTTACCAACATTTTGCAATCCTAGGATACTTTCATGACAAATAAAAAAAAATTACATGAAGTTCAGACAGGCTAAAACTTAAATTCCAAAAAGTTCTCGTCCTCAATCATATTTTTTTCCTTCTAGTGTTGCCTGACAACAAACTTCCAATTTGTTACAGTAACTTGCACACGCCAAGATCATAGTCGCTTTCCCCTTTAAGTCGTATAAGAAATAATTCCTGCACGGTGAGTGATTGGGAGTGAGTTCCTTTTAAGGTGTGATAATTCGCAATTTTCGAGGGGCGCAAGTTTTGTGGAATATGGAAAAAGGACGATGGTTAGAGATGGGAAGAGGAAATAAGTCGATGGCGTGTTGGAAAGACAATGAATATCCTTGATCGGGTCGTAGGTTGGTAGCAGAGTCGGTAGCGTTGTGGATTTATTTTACGTTTGGACTGTAGCACTCGTAAAGAAAGTCTTTCACCAAGCAATGCCAGGACAGTCTAAGGAGGGACCAGGGGTAAGGGACGAAACGGACAAAGTTGGTATACTTCGTTGGTGCCAGGCAGCGATGTTCCACTTACCCGGCACACTTAGCAACCACCTCGGTTCAGGATCCTGCAGAGTGGGTCTATCCTACGGCAAGCTGTTACTACTTACCAGACTCGTATCCAAATCGAGTTTCGTCGAACTATGAAGCATCAGCGATGAAATTGTACGAAAAGCACATTAAAAAAAAAAATACACCGGAAAACATGTCCAAACTCTACCCAAAATCAGCACAAGTGAATCATTAAGCTCATTCTCTCTTAAACATTTTTTAATGTGCTCATTTTTCAAGTAAAATCTCCATCGAATATTTTATCTCGCGACGTTGATCTAAAAAATGTTGAACTTCATTTAAGGGGTCATTCTAGTTTAGGCGCTTGAAAAAAAAGGCTATTTTTATGAATTTTTCTAAAGGTTACTATTATAGTTATTGATCAGGGTGGCCACATGTCAGGGAAGTCAGGGAAATGTCAGGGAAATCAGGGAAATGTCAGGGAAATGCGAGTAGCTGTCAGGGAAAATAGAAATTGATATTTATGCTATGTTTTTTTGTCGTATATATATATATATAATTTTTATAGTTTGTTTAACAGATTTTAGAAGCTTTCCGAGGATTTCAAAGGGTTATAAAGAATTTCCAGGCATTCTTTGACATTCTCTGGGTTTCTAATGATTTCAAACGATTTTCAATCATTTTAAGGGATTTTAAGACGTTTCTAGGCATTTAAAGGACTTAAAAGAGACTTGTACAATAATAAAAAAATTTAGTGGAATTTTAAAGAACTTTATGTAATTTTAAGAGATTATTTAGAAAGTTTGGGAAATTCAACGAATTGTAAGGAATTTTAAAGTTCCTTGTGGCATTTTTAATAATTTTAAAAAGTTTTTAAGAATTTTAAGAAATTTTGATTTTTAAAAGTGATTTTAAATGATTTTAATATTCCTCATGTAATTTTAAAAAAGTTATTTTTGTTTTTTTTAAAGGTTTTGTGAGATTTTTTTTTCCGAGAATTTTTACTTAGAGATTTTAATGCATTTTAGGGAATTTCAAAGTTCCTTATTGAATTTTAAAGGATTTCACAAGATTTTTATGATTTGTAAAAGATTTTGTGTAATTGTAAAGGATTTCATGGAATTTTAATAGATTTTAAATAATTTATGGGATTTTAAATATGGTAATGGAATTTTAAGGAATTTAAAGATGTTTCTAGGAATTTCAAAAGATTTCAGTGAATTTTAAAGGATTTTATGAGATTTTTATGTTTTGTAAAAGATTTTGTGAAATTTTAAAGGATTTCATGGATTTTTAATAGATTTTAAAGAATTTATGGGTTTTTAAATATTGTAATGGAATTTTAAGGAATTTAAAGATGTTTCTAGGAATTTCAAAAGATTTCAGTGAGTTTTAAAGGATTTCAATAAGTTTACAATAATTTTAAGGGTTTTTAATGTTGCTCACGGAATTTTAAAGGATTTCACGAGATTTTTATAATTTTTTAAGATTTTGTGGAATTTTAAAGGATTTTAAGAGATTTTTAAAATATTCCGTAGAATTTTAGGGTATTTAAAAAGATTTCATTCGAGTTTCAAAGGAATTGAAGTGATATTATGCGAAATTTTTTTAAAAATTTCAATAGCATTATTATTGAAAATTTATTCGCATTTTTAATACTTTCCTGTCAGGGAAATTCGTCTGAAAGTCAGGGAAATGTCAGGGAAATTGAAAAATTGAATCTTGTGGCCACCCTGTTGATATAAAACTTTTTGGGCTAATGAATACACTCATATATTATACAAAAAATTGTTTTTAATTTATTTTATTCACTTTTTAAATATAAAAAACAATACGTAAACGTGACTCTTCAAAAAGTAGGTTCGTGTGCGCTGTTGATGAGATCTCGAAGACGGACCATCTGAAACAAAAATTTCTAATTTACTTGCGCGAACTAAAATTTGTAATATAGATATGCATAAATAACAAAATGGCTGATATTTTTCGAAAAAAAAAAGTGATTTTTTCTCGAACCCCTTAAGGAACTTTAGTCACAATGATTTTTTTTTATCAAGATGCATTATTTGATATTAATTAGGATCATTATGGGCCAATATGTACTAATTGAGGTACACTATGCAAAGTATGCGAGCTACGAATTATGGTAGCCTCTGAGAGATTATGAAGGAACCAGGCCAAGTCGAAATTCGACACACTTATCGTCTTTGAATGATTGCCGTGCCTTTCCAGCATTGCTTCAGAGTGTGACACTCGGTCCTTCATAATCCTTTGACTATGATTAATTACCATATTTTTAGGAACAACTGGTCACTTTATCTGCCATTAGAATATCGAAATTTGAGAAAAATAGTTGTTTTCTTCAAGTTGAATTGAATGAAATTTTTTATCATTTACTCATTGCCCCGTTTTTCTTCGACGATGAAGAGAAAATTTCGTAAATGGGTGAATAATTAGAAGAGATTCGAGTGATGTGAGTGGTATAGTTCACACAATGTTTGAGTGCACTCTCAATGGACGATGTTGGGTATACACATGGTCGATAGGTCGCACACATTCAACCTTTTAACGTGATTCTCAATTCCCGTGGTAAAGTTCCCATCACTATAGCATCAGTGTAGATAACTATGTCTCTATTGCTCCTCACGTTTTTAACGCAATTCCGCACCCACGAGATCTTATCAAAAGTTTCTTGGCGCTGTTTCCTGCACAAAATACCTTTTTTGATCATTTTCACATTTACCATAATTTATCAGATCAAACTAAACGACACATATTCAACATTTTTTAAATTATACTAATATGTATGTATGTCATGATAAATATGCAGCTAAAACTGAAGGGTGTCGGGGCAAAACCACAATCTAAAAAATTTCTTCGGGAATTTTCCCTAAATCATTGGAATTTTGTGAATCTTGAAAATGACAAAAAATTGTCCAATGTATGCTCTTTATGTAATTTTTTCCGCAAAATCGAATGGCGCTATAGTATTTTTTCCGTATCTCGCATTTGTAATTTCAAAGATAAAATTTTTTTCATCAAAATTTGCGATGGAATTTTAGAGAATTTTTAAGCCAATAAATCGTGTTTTGAAAAAAGTGGCACATAAACGGTATGCCGTGACACTCTTCAACTATTGATAAGAAAACTATATTATGGGAAATTATGAAGAAAAAGGTTGATTTGTGACGTATTTGAGTAAGGACAAGGGCATATAGTATATCATATTCGTGTGGTCCTCCAGCAACGACAGGAATAGAAAAACAGTTAAGAATTCCTCGCACGCGTTATATGCGATGGATATGCAACGTTTTCCGCCCTTATCTGATGCTCTATTTAAAATAGGAATTTGTAATTACCATTGTGCTGCCCGTTTGATCCGCTGCCGTCGATTTACATATGTAACGTATATGCATGCGTATGTATATCTGCACGGCGACTGATGACTGGCTAGAAGCGCTCTCCTCTTGACAATTTACAGTCATGAATTTTTAGTACTGCTGCACTAACTAACAATTTACTATTCTCTGACATTTTTTACCCTTTCACACTCGACTTTCTATTTTTGAGACGACTTTCTCCTTTTTCATGACACATTTGTAACAGGTTTATGCAAAATTGGTCTTTCCAAAATTTCTGTGATGTTTAGATTAATGCGGATGAAATGGTATGAAGATATCAATTATTAATGTGGGAGTCACCAAATTCCAGACCTTTTCCAGGTTCTCCAAGTAGAAACCACCAAAATTGGTGGTACAATCTACATAATTCAAAATATACAACTTGACGCTTAAGTACTTTAAGCATCATTATTTTCCTTTTCCCTTTGTTTTTATCTACGATATATTAATCAATTTGAATGTTTACGATCGTCATTACGTTGATGCTAATTCTAGTGAGTAAAACTTTGAAGTCGACTGGGTGCCGCTCAAGAAGCCAAATGCACGGTTGGCTTAACGATCAAGTTCGATTTCTCTTGGCATCGTAACTCGCATACGCACCCGGTGAAAACATTACGCGTATCTATCAAAAATTATCGTTACTTGTTTTCCTAGGGGTCACAGCGGAGGGTCAAATGTCGCAAAAACTTGAATAATAACTCTTTCAATTACATTCATCTTCCTTCCTACCGAATTAAGTATCTAGCATTTCATTGCAAAATATTGCGTTTACTCTATATTTGTTTTCAAATAAGAGTGCAGCATATAGTATACTGAAAAGAATTGTGAGTTTGACTAATTCGGTTTATAAAGAAAAAACATGTTAATTGTTAATTCGAATAATTCTCTCTCTTTCTCTCTTTCTCTCTCTCTAATATAATGTTCAGTGAGTAATAACACTGGGGGCCTGATATTAGCGCGTTTGTTTGGGGTTACAAGGGGGCAAGCAAGTACCACAGAAGGAATACTGCAAGATATTGTATTATTGGTAGATAGAAAGCCTGGATAGTGTTTGTAGACTGGTATGAGTTAATACGATGCCGCTTAGGTTTGCGTGTGTCTGTAGTATACTTGACTCAAGCGTTCAGTGTTCTCTCGTGCTCCTCGTGCTGGTGCCTGGGACCTTGTTTCGTGACCCACATAAAGCAAGGCCGTTAATACTACACGTATGGGTGCGGGGCCTACAGTTGCCTGCAGTAGACTCGACGTTCTATGCCTATGGGGTCCCATAAGCCCCCCACCCTGCATAGAGTGTGGTCTTTAATCCTTCCACTGCTGCAGACACTCTTCATACTCTCTACAACGTACAATTGTACATGTACTGCATACAAAAACCTCGTCTGCACTTCTCCCTCGCAAACACTCAGTTTGGATCCCACTGAGCATCCTATACTTCGAATTTGAGTACCTGTATATATGTTTCATCTATAGGTACCACCTATAGGAAATGACATAGAAACCTATATAGTAACCTATTTAAGTTCCTATATAGAATCCTATGTCTTTCCCTGTGTAAAATCCTAATGACGATCGAAGCTTCAATGAATTCAACCAGTTTCAGACAGAAATTGCTTCAATTCATTGAAGCTTGGATTGTCGTTAGAATTTTACATAGGGAAAGACATAGGAACCTACATAGGGACTTATATAGGAACCTATATCGGTTCCTATGTCATTTCCTATAGGTGATACCTATAGGTGAAACATATAGAATCCTATGTAATCCTATGTAATAGGATCCTATATAGAATGTATAAAATATATAGGAATTTTCAGCGGTGAAGTAGTGATGGGACATCGACATCGATAAAAACACATCCATAATTTCGAAAACATCGATTTCTATGTCCACTATCGCCTGAACTCGTTTTAATCCATAATTGTACACTATGTTTGAAGTTTTTTGATATGCAATCGCTAAATTGACTCTAAGTTGTTCAAAATTGCTTTGGATGTCCTCCCTGTTGGAAATAAAAAGATTCTAGAAACGGCTAATTTAGGGCGTAAATAGGGAGCAAACCCTAATAGAAATTGGTCCTAGTTTTATACAAGTTGCTAGTCAATTTTTCCCTACATCTGGTTAGCATCCGACTAGGAATCTTATCAGGTACTACTACGCTGATTTAATATGTATATGAAATTTTAAATATTTTTAATGTCCACTTTTACAGAATGTAAATGTGAAACAAAATTGTTTGATTGTCCAAACAAAATTTTTGTTGTCGACAAAAATATTCAACAAAATTATTTGGTTGACCCAACAAAACAATTTGTTTTAACAAAAAAAATTTGGTTTTGACAATAAAAAGGGCAGTAAGCTGTAAATATAACAGATTCTTTCTATATATTTCGCTCATTCCAAGCGAGGAAAATATGTCAGAAATCAGTAGGGGTCTTTCGATTTAAAACTGTTTAAAATGTTTTCGATAGGGTAGAAAAAGATAAAAAAGTTTCAGCCAAATCGAAAGGGGTCGAGGTCAAAAGTGGTCGATTTGGCATGGAATGCCCCATATACATATTATTCTAATCTTACCGCTAAAACATATAACACGAAAAAATCCGTATCTATGGGGACGTGAACCACAGCACGCATCGAGTCCGCTGTTCAGCGCTTTCAAGTGATTAGACCAACACAGAAAAAAAAAGGTCTAGTTTATGTTACAGGCTTAATTTAAATTACCTTAATTTAAGTCCCTTTTTAGACTTACCGCTAGATTTAAGCCCATCTTAGTCTTAAAACAAAACCGTGTTAGTCTTAAAACAATATTTTACGGTTTTGTTTTAAGACTAAGATGGGCTTAAATCTAGCGTTAAGTCTAAAAAGGCACATAAATTAAGGTATGTAATTTAAATTAAGCCTGTAACATAAACTAGACCTTTTTTTTCTGTGAAGGATAGATGGAGAATAAGGAAAAATTGTCGTGGATAAGTGGAGGATAGGAAATTATTGGCGAAGATACACGGAGGATACAGGAAAATAGAAATATTGAGATTCAAAAAGAAGAAGCCTATTGTAGATTAAAAAAGAGATATAAATAGATCGGTATGGATAGGGAAGGATACATTTGGATATATTTTTCTTTTCTATTTCAATCCTGAAGATTGAAAAACGAGTTGAAAAAGATTCCAATAGATAGACTTTCTATCTTTTTACATCCAACAGGGCTAGAATCTGGATGCAGGAATCCCGTAACAAATGTATGAATGCAGTTATTTCATTGCACCGGGGAAAATTTTGGGTTGCAGCATCTGGAAGGATTAAAATTTCTGAAACATGCATGGATGTATCTCCTGCTGCATTGACGAACACTTTCGTGTGCGAGAATCTGTTAGTAGGCCACAGTGACGCACACACGTCAAAACCGTGCGACACACATGCTCATGAAGAACATTATCATATCTACATTGAGCGGAGTCGAGACCGAGCATAGCTTCCCGATGCCTTGATCTTGACTCGATGCAAGGCCTACCTACCCTTTAGCCGTTGGCGGCCTACAGCGATTCTGTAATGTTCCTCTTTTTCTTTCTCTCTCTTCCCTCTCTCTCGCTCCACATGACTTTCTACCAGAAACGTTTCATGACATGCTGCAAATTGTTTCGCTCTCGAAATTACGATAAACGCGCCTGGCGCATTTTGCAACATTGTTCATGCGCATTTTCTCTCAATTTTAATGCAAAAACAGGGTGTCTACCCTGTCTACTGGAAAACCTGGAAAACCTGGAATGGTTGGGGAATTTTTTCAAAGTCAGAGAATTTTTTTCCAGCGCACTTAATTTCTTTTTCTTGTAACAAAATTAAATAACGATTTTTACCAGTACTGAAAAAAATATTAATCTCAATAAACCTTCTAGAACAAACTCAAAAAGAAGCCATCGCATTCGAATAAAAAATTTCAGTTTTTTAACGAACGTTATTTACATCGTTATTTACATCTGCGATTTCACTGTTTTATCATCCGTTATATTTTTTTTCTAAATTTAAATAATTATAATTTAAACATTCAAATGTGTACAAAAAATGTGGTTTCACAATTGTTAGATAATGCTGTAATTGGGGGGGGGGGAATTCCGTATTCCATACTAGAATGGCCAAAAATGATGACCTGGAAAAATTAAGAAATACCTGAAAAGAACATAATTTGAACAAATGTATCTATTACGATATGCAGTATGAATATAAAAGATATTTAAAAGTCTTTCAGTGATACTCACTGACATATTCTTTATTCTTATTCCTTATATGGTTTTATGTGAACTGGGCGCCATGTGTCGCATTAACTGCCCTAGCGAAAGCTTCAGATTAAAATTCATGCCGAACTTTCAATCCGAATGAAACCGAATGAATCCGGTCAATCCGAATCAATCCTAATTTTTCGGAATCATTCGATTTTATTCGGATAGATCGGATTAATTCGGATCCATTCGGATTTAAAGTTCTGTTTGACCGGATTAATTTGGATTAAAGGTTCGGATTGATTTTGAATGGGCCTCGAATTAATTCGGATTGAAAACTTCGTTCGGATTAGATAGGAATGAAACTATTTGGTTCGGATACAAATTCCGGAATGACTTGGATTGGTTCGGAAGATATTTCAATCCGAAGCTTTCGCTATGGTGATCATATACCGAATATAGGATCAGTTAAACAATATTTTGATTACTATAGGTAATGGTTTTTTTCATAGTAATCTATTACACTCCTATTTGAATACTTTTCCGCATGTGCGGCATGTGCAAACAAAATCGGGAAAGTGTTGTCATCTAACGAGAGAATGAGGAACAGTTTGGAAAATTCCAAATAAGCCAGTTGAGAAATTGTTTCGATTTACAGATTTACATACTTCCGTTTGAGATGATATATAATAACATATTTTATTTCAGTTGCAACACATTTAACTATATTTTATTGATTAAATATAATTCCAATTTTCACATTCACATCTATTGTCAGAAATATTGCAGATTGCAATGCTGAGTTGCGGTTACTTTATTCTGTGAACTCCTGTACTTATGCGACAAAACTTACAAGAAAGTAAGAAATTATAAGGTTGCAGGACGATAGGACAGTACTTATGAAATTTGAAAGATATTCGTCCTAAAAAGATGGACGACCAACCATGCCCATATTTTATCTGATCCCTAACTTACCGAGATTTTATCTCTGCAACGTTACTTCTAAATTTATTGAGATATCAAATTAAGAATTACTAAAATTGAAGAAAATATGCTAAGATACGTTTATTTGGTCCTAAATTTTTATTAAAATAAAAAAAATTTTTAATAATTTTTTGCTAATTTATTATTTATCTAATGAATTAATTATTTAACATGCATATTTATTTCAATTTTTAATTATTTTCAAATTTCCCGCCCTTATATTTGAAACTTATGAAACTT
Source organism: Synergus magnus (assembly GCA_032275165.1). Taxonomy (NCBI): domain Eukaryota; kingdom Metazoa; phylum Arthropoda; class Insecta; order Hymenoptera; family Cynipidae; genus Synergus; species Synergus magnus. The sequence goes on from JAUESH010000043.1 coordinate 61,281, forward strand.
TGAAATGTTTCAAAAGTTTCATGAAACTTTTCATTTGGCCAATGTTTCATGAAAC
>JAUESH010000043.1:66205-76545 GCA_032275165.1 Synergus magnus
AAATTCTTTAAAATTCTTTAAAATTACTTGACATCTGTTGCAATCCTTGAAATTATTTGAAATCCCTTGACACCCCTTAAAATCTGGTGTACACTCAAAATTCGAGTGATTAACACCTCGTTCGTTCTCGAGAATTTTAGAACCCTAATTGAATTTTGAATGTTGATATTAATTTGTAGTGAAAAGAGTATATGGTAAAAGAATAAGGAAAGTGTGTTTGTAAATAATAAACGTGTATGTAAATTGTATAATAAACTGGCGAAACTGTAAAACTCGTGCCACCTCCGGAGTGTCATGTAGTCCCAGGACAGTAACTGTACCTTCTTTGATGCGGGGCTGAAGCAGGGGTTTCAGATCACGATTGCAAAAGTCCTCTTTGCAGCACTCGATGACAAAGGTCGTATTTACCGAATCGCTCGTCATACAGAAGATCAGCGGCTCGGGCTGCGACGGCGACAGTTGTTTTTTCACGCACCTTCAAGTTCATTCCAAGCAGCATATTTAGAAAAACGATTTCGCACAATGCGCAGTTGAAAGGACACGAATATATTTTTTTATATTCTTTCTCATTAAGAACAATTTCTTTACATTAGCTTAGAATTAGTCCAAGAGCTTTAGCCTTAAAATTTGAATTCTTCATTTTACCCCACAAATATTATAATTAAATACTTCTTAACTCTGTACTGGTAGTCATTTTTTAAATAGAATTATGCATATAGAACGAAAAAATATATAGTTTTAATACTTTTTGTATAACACAACTCGGTAAAACTTCTCATTTTAAGCAAGAAGTTTTAAAAATTGGACATTTTTTCGCTCTATAAATACATTTCTATTTCTAAAAGGAGTACATATACAGAGCGAAAAGATCTAAAATTCTAATAATTGTTGAGTAAATTAGAGAAATTGAAATTTGAGCTTAGAATTTGGATCTAAGACCTTTAAGGCCACGTATTAGTTATCCGATTCCTACCTTACTGGTATTTTTTTCTCTGCAATGTGGTTTCTATATTTATTGAAATATTGAGTTGAAAATTTTTAAAATTAAAGTAAAAGCATGGTACGTTAATCTGATTATAATTATTTACATTTATAAAAAAAAAGTTATTAAAACAAAATTCTTCTATTTTACTAAAAATTTAGGACCAGAAAAACATACATTAGTATATTTCTTTTAATTTTAGAAAATTTCAAATCGAATCTCCATAAATGTAGAAATGGTATTGCAGAGAAAAAAATTCCGGTAAGGTAGGGATCGGTTAACTAATAGATGCCTTTAAATTGTAAAATTGAATGAATTACAATTTTCAACTGTAACCCCAAACACTCTAAAAACCTGTGGGAACAATTTCTAGCGTCTTCAATATATCTATCGAATTATCAAATTAAATTGTTCAAAAATATAGTCAGAAAATGTTTAGTAGGATCCTCAGAACCTTAAATTTTATCATTTATTTAGTTAAGGGCGTTGGTTCCAAGCTCTAACTTCAAAATTCACTTTCCTCATTTTACAAAAAAAAAAATATTAAAACTAGACATTTTTTCACTCTGTGTTCATAATTCTATTTTAAAAGTGCATAGCTTTGTAGAGCGAAAAAATATCTAATTATAATATTTGTTAAGTAGAATGAAGAAATCGAATTTCAAGATTAGAACTTGGATCCAAGACCCTTAAGCCCGAAATTATGTCTTTTTTGGGTCTAAATTTAAATCTGGAAAATATTTAGGTCCTCTATAATAACGATGGGAAATAAGTCCATTTTTGGTTTTGAATCACGTCGAAAAAAAGAGATTTAGAAACGAGGCGCGAGTTTTTTACTTTCTATCTCCAATTAATAAATATTTTTGCTATTTTACATAGCGAATTTATATTAAATGATACATAGTAACTAAATTTTCACAAAATGGATCTGTAGAAATTCACCAGCTGTTATTGAAATTTCATTATTCACAATATTTTTGCAACTCAGCCGTTTTCTGTAACACAGGCATAATTTCTTCTTCCATAGAATTCACAATGAATTCCAAAGAATTTACAAGCAATTCCAAATAATTTCAATGAAATTATGATGAATTCCAAACGATTCAAGGTGAATTCCTCAGAAAATATAGCTGAAATTATGCCTGTTAGAAAAAAAAATGTTCATACCACCTAACGTGTTGCTCTTTCATTTGTGAAAACTGTTTCTAGATTAAACAAATCTAATACATTCTCTGATGAGAATGTAAAAATTGTTTTAAAATCATATTTTACGAACGAATTTTTTGTTCACAACTATACTTATTTTTAATCAAAGAACGTATACTGGTTTCTTCATTAGAGTTAATATTAATAATAGTTATAAAAAAAGCATCACATAAATTGGGTTAGTTAACACACTCCATACTCTGCACTGCAAATTTATCAAAAATAAACCAAAATCAAGCGAAATAGGAATTTTCATTTTTCAAGTTACATTTCTGGCTAAAATTTCGGACAGAAATCCTATCCGGATGAATCTGAGCCAATCCCAACCAATCCGTATTTTCAATCAGAATGACTCCGAAACAATCCGAGTTAATTCGAAGCAATCTAAATGAATTTGAATCAATTCGTATTCTCAATCAGAATAACTCCGAACACATCCAATTCAATCCAAGCCAATTCGAATGAATTCGAATCAATCCGTTTTTTCATTCAGAATGACTCCGAATTTTCAATTCAAATCAATTTTTGCACTGGTTCGCATTTATTCGGATAGAATTCCTATCCAAAACTCTCGCCAAGGCAACTTAAAAAATTTATTTCAGTTTGAAATTGAATATAATTCTAGCATAAGAATTTTGTCATCTTCCGTTTTCGATTGTTTATTTAATTTCACAGTAAAAAAACGTTACTTTCAACTCCTCGCTTGTGTTTTTAAATTGACTTCATTTAAACACATAATTTTGATGAATGAAACATCTGTTTTGCATGGAATTTAGTAGAAAGTAAAGAGTTCAAAAGAAAGCTTTTCTTTTACTGCGATCAGAAACGCTTCACACGAAAATTACTAATTCTCTCAGCTACGTAATACCTGGACTAGGAAGTTTTAAATTGATGTTGCAGAAGTTTCTATCATCACAATACGCTTTGGAATCACCGGCTTTCAATGGCCTTTCCGGTGGAAACCATTGACTTCTGTCATAACATCCTCTTAAAAAGAAAATTGTTTTTATAATAATTTATAAAGAAAAACTAACATAGTACTAACAAAATTATTTGAAAAAAAGCTGCAAAAACTAGCGATCTCCTTTTGTGGGAAATATCTAAACCACATTGCAGTCATCACACCACAGTTTTTTACTCAAATTTTTTTTCTATAGATGAAAAAAAAAAAAAATGAATCGGTGACGGCCTGTGATGACTGCTATTGTGGACTCTCCGTAATGTCTTCAATAAAAATTATGTCATTTAATTATTAATTCTCTTTTGACTTCATTTCTTTTTCCCTAAATGCTAATTCTCTGCAAACTTCACTTCTTTCTTCCTAAAAGTTAAAAAAAAAGTCGCATCACGAACCGTTCGCAATTTGTTAGAATTTAAAAAATAAATACGGCTTCCCTGTTACTGAACGACATGAAATTAGTTTGTACCGTCTAAAACCGGAACACATGTTTCGTTTCATTACTTACTTTTTTCGTAACTAAATAAATTTAGATAAATTGGGCAACGATGTAAAATTTCTTACTTAAATATCCCTGATGAAGGCTTCGGATGGAAATCCTATCCAAATGAATCGGATTTATTCTGAGCTAATTGTCGGAAATCTTCATTCAAGCAAATCCGGATCAATCTAAATGATTGATCCAAAAATTTCATCAGGGATTATAAATATTGTCGGAATCCGAGATGTTTTATCTATGATATCGAAACCTAAGAGAATATTTTCGGATATTCTGGAATTTAGGTACCCATATTAAAATCAGCAGTGGTAAAATTAGAAATCTTATGAACTAATATGGTTTACGGTTTTAAATTCAGTGAGTCTAAAATGTGATAAAATTTCAATTCAGTTATTACGTCGGAAAAAAGGTTTTCACCCCAAAATGCTGGAGGAAGATTTTTTGTTTAAAACAGGTTTCAATTTGACCTTTCTATAACTACCCTCGCATCACTGTAATCAACATTGCTGAGAAGCAAAAAATAGTCGTTGACCTATAAAGAGTTTATTAAAAGTTAATTTAAAGCGAAGGAACATATTCCATATAGTTCATTATGGAAATGAGTTTACCTGTATGCATGAGTAACAACACCGCGATCCAAGCTGGTGCTAGCGAAACAATAGCCATCTGTAATGCATGTGTGGTTGCTCTCTGTGCAAATGTCGCAATGACATTTCAAACCTGTAAATAGAGTAAAATATAAATACATACCATCAAAATATCTGCAAACTAACAAGAATAATATATGATGCACATATGTTATTTTTTATAGGCACTGACTATTCTCACCTACAAATGTTACATTGTAAACACAAATTCTACTATTTTGTCTTTTATATTCTTGAAATCGGAATCTGTGTTAAATTCTGATTTTCCCATACACAACGTTGTTTAATTGGTCAACGGTAAAAAAAATATTGAAAATTTGGTTTGAAATACGGCAATATAACCTCAAAAATTTCGGTCAGGTTGAAAAATGTCTAAAACAATGAAAAAATTTCTGTTCAATTGGAGTTATATGATGAAACCATCTAAATTTTGGAGACCGATTGAAACACATCATTCCGATTCAAAAATACGTCTGCTGAATCCGCATTCTTAAACAAATCCAATTCACTGAAGCAATCGTTTCTTTTTTCCGGGGTTCGTGTAAATTTTTTGGTGTTTTGTTAATTTGACTCTTTTCTGCGAGCACGTGAGAGTCTCACGGTGAGACTGGTATAAATAACAAGAGAATAATGTCAACAAGTAAATAGCGAACTACCTACCATTGACAAGTAGCGACATGTGAAATAAACACAGAAGTGCTATAGCAACTAAGTCCGCTTGCATCTTGTGGTAGAGTCTCATCTTTTTTTCTTTTGTCTTCCCTTCCTTGACAAAACAAGATCATAAATCGTTCGTCCAGTCGCTTCACCAGTATTAATCTGTATTATATTATTGATATCCGATATCCGAACAACAACAACAACAACAGAAGTAACATGAAGTCGACCTTATCATTTTGCTCTCCAAAAGATAAACAACTCTTCTCGTAAATTCGTACTAGTCCTCGTTATAGACGTGAAACACGTGAAATTCACCGGCCGAACACCTTCGACAATTCTCGGAATTTTCAGGCTCTCAGCTAGCCTCATTCGCGATGCGCCACTAGATGATATTTAGAGTCTGTAGAAGATGTATATATTAGAATCACATTGTGTATTTACTATCTATTTCCTTCTCAGAATTCGAAGATAGCTTCTTCAACCTCAGAGTTGAAATTGAGTGGAATTCCTAGATATTCCGTGGAAATCTTACACTTCTAATCACACTCGCAAATCTATACTGGGTATAACGACATACGGATTACGGCCATTTTTCTGTGAGAGATAAAAAAAAAACTTGGCGAATAGTTGAGTTTTGGCACTTATACACAACCGTTTAAAGTTTTATTGTAAGTTTTATAGGCATAGTAAGGCAGGCAATTTTACAATCTTTCACAACTACAACTGCAACTGCACTTGCATCGTCCTGGCACTGTGACACACGCATACAAAATGTTTACGAGCATGTAACACCACTAACTCACTAACACAACACAATAGCAGTGTTGCCATAATGATCATTGAGTTTGTAATTCAAGAAGGTATTCAAACTTCAGAAATTGTTCTTTTGACTGCTGCGCCATCGTGGCCGCGCTGCGTACTAATAACATTTTGGCGCGAAATTTAAACTATTAATATTCATATTGCAGTGGGATTCCGATGCCGTGAAATTTTTCGAATTTGAACGAAACTCTCTTTCTATCCTTCAAATATTAAGCCGGGAATATTGAAAATGATTAAAAATTGAAATAAATAAGCAGTTTAAATAATTAATTCATTCAGTAATAAAATTGTTTTTTCTTAATTTCGAATCTAACACGATACAAAATTAACTAACTTGATTATTATTCTCAATCCCTAGAATTTTGTGATAACCAGGGTTGGGCGACATTTTTTAAATGCAAAACAGAGAAAGGCTTCGTTGAACTTTACTAAACTAAAATATTCCCTAAACTAAAAATTCCCGATCGATAATATAGAAGAAATTTTCTTTACCATCAAAAGAACCCACCAAATTCAAATGAATGATTTTGAATTAAATTTACTTGTACATACTAATATTATGAAATTGATGTTTTAAAATTATGAAAATTTATTTGCTCATTTTTAATGAATTTACATTTACATAATACAAATGCTAAATTTATTCGGTTCATGAAAGAACTGAAACTCTTAGTGAAAAGGAGAGGATAAGAAACTTAAAAAGGCAATTTACACATAAAATCTTTTTAATATTCTACTGTTTAAGTTCATTCAGTCGTCGCGTTGTATACAACGTTTGGTGCCGTTGATGTTTTGATTTCGCTACATAAAGTAGGAAACATTTTTTAAAAAGTTCCTATAATACTTAAAAAGCTACGTTAACCAATTACAGTTTCGGGATCTTCATTATTATAAAGAGTAACTTGTGCAATTTCCATTTAAACAATTGCGTCAGTGATTCATTGTTTTTATTTGTATTTATTTTACTACATCCAAACATGATTTACATATCATAAAATTGTGCGAATGCTACACTGACACCCAAATTTTTATATCCTACTGAAATGACTTCGATCCTTAAACAACGAATTTTCAATGTCGCATTTACCATTCGTTAAAATGTACAAATTTAATAATAATAACATATAATTATAGAAACAGATACTTATTTTAACAGTCAGTTATCATTGATGAATTTTGAACCAGCGCAACAATAAAAATAAACTCAAATTTTTCTATAAATAAATACATTACATAAAATTTTTCTTCCTTTTTAATTCAAAATTTCGCGAATTCACAGTCAATTTACAAGCTAGGCTTGTGATACATACATTTTTTTATCATCAATTCTGATGATTATTAAAGATTCTAAAATTGTCAAAGTTATAGTTTTAAAACCTAAAACTCATTATTAACAATTTCCTGTCTCCATGTGGTTTGTCGTTTGTAAATATTTATTAAGTATCTACAATATTTCGATTTTTTCTTACTCTTTAATCGCAACGCTTCATAATCTACTTCTCCTAAGCAACTATTTTTACAACTAAATACATACATTATCATAGAACCGAATCCACGTTCTAATCATTAAAAATTTGGAATACCTTCGTAAATAATACATTGCAATTTTTTAGCTGGCGATTTACAATAATTTTTTGAATATTTTAAATTAAGAGACTTAAACTCAAGTTCTAATCTCAAAATTCGATTTCTTCAGTTTATTTAACAAATATAATAATTAGATATTTTATTCCTCTCATTTTTCAAACATAAGTATGTATAAAGAGCAAAAAAATGTCTACTTTTAGTACCTTTTGCATAAAATGAAACAATTGAATTTTTTTAAATTCTTCGTTTTACGCAAAAATCATTAAAATTAAACATTTCTTTCACTTTATAGCTACAATTCTATTTTAAAAGAGATTACCGCTCTTGAGCGAAAATTGAGAGATTGAATTTTAAGGCAAGAATTAATTTGAGAAGAGCCTCAAATACAAGTTAATTAAAAAAAGAAGCAAAAAAATCTTTGAGATCTGAAATCAATTCATTAAATAAACTCCTTTAACTTTCTCATCATTCACCAGCTTCATACCACATTAAAAAATGATCAAAAATATCGAATTCATGTCCTTGATAAATTTTCTAAACTACAATAGATGCTAACTAAACCGTAACACCTTGCTTGGCGAGCAACTGCTTCCTCTGATGAAGACTAGGTGATTCGCTCTCAATATCGAGAGTCTTCGAACCCTCGAAGGATTTTGAGGTCTTGAGTACTTTTAAGCAAGATTTATGGGACATATCCAAAGACTTGGAACTTTTCAAGGTAGCATTAGCCAATTTCTTTATTGTCTCAGAAATTGGACACTGGATGAAATCCTGTCTCTCGTTTTCCTTAGCCTTTGGAGATTCCTTCACACCATTAGAGTTCACGTCCAACTCTTCAACCTCTTGACTTCTACATTCTTCTTTAGGAGTAGAATTTGAAATTAGAGATACCTTCGATTTTATCTCAGAACTTGAATCTCCATCTGAAGATTCTGTCCTAAGAACCTGAGTTTCTTTTCTTTGAGCCTGCACTTGAGGTTCCACAATATCTTTTGTATTTAGAGAGTCTTTACCATCCGTTTGATCAATCAAAGAATCTTTACCATCAGTTTGATCGATCAAAGACTTTGGTGGAGCTTCGACATATCCGCTTTCATCACTATCAACTTCTTCATCAAGAGAGTCTAAAATAAGGAAGGTGTCCTCTCCTTCTCGAAGTTCTTTGCAGATCCTTCCAGGATATCTCTCGACACCAGCTTTTTTTTTTTGGAGATTCTCGAGCCTCTTAGGATTTTCTCCTCGGGGTCTATAATCGACGATTTCATCGAAATCTTCAACGTCCTCAAATTCGAAGAGATTAGAACGTGGGTATTCCATTTCTTCTTCCTCCTCTTCTTCCTCCATGGATTCCTCACCTTCACTCCTAGAGGAAAAGCTTTTCCTCCCGGTGGACTTCCTGCGAAAGCGAGGACTTCCTGCACAGGTCATAAAATTTGGAGACCCATCAGAATTCCTTCTGGGACCGGGTCCGTTGACTATAAGGACGTCATCCGCGAAGAAGACTTTCCTCTTGCTTCTCGGGTCGGATTCGTTCGGAATGTGAGAGTCTTCAGAATTGGAAGCCCTCTCTTCACTGTTGGCTGTGCTCGCGGTTTCGCAACCACTCGAAATACTCCCATTTTCATCGGAGGATTCTCTGTTAAGGACATCGAGAAGTCTTGCGAGTCTCCATCCGTCCTGGTCCTGCCAACTTCTTGCCACACTTTCTAGGGATCTGAGCTCTTCCAACAAACGCTTTTGCTCGATTTCTTCGGCGACGGTATCCTCCTCGATGGCTGAGAGCTTTGGAGCACTTTTTGATCTTTCTAAGGGTGGTCGGTAATTTTGGCCTCCAGTGCTCAAGAGGATTTTTCTTCGTGGCAAGGAGGGGTTCTCGTATACAGAGTTCGCCAGTGATAATCTGAAAATTAAAAGAGTCTTAGCACTTTCTTATACGGCGTAATTTACTAAATAATTTAAATAATAACCCCTCTAACAATAATTATAGTTACTTATTACTTTATTAACAGTAATAAAGTGCAATTTTTTTTCGATTCGAAGATTTACTTCAGTGATATTTTGTGTAATCGTTATGTAATAGAAGTCAATGTTTTGTATTTTTGCTAGTATGTTATAAATTGCAATAACAAGTTTTTAAATAAATTAAATTTCATCTTGCAAAGGTGTTTTCTGAGCTGTAATCATGCGTCCTTTTTGCATAAGAGCGAATCTCATTCCTCGCATCCTGCCCTTTATTCATCACTTCTCTTATTATACCCCTTTTCTATACCGATGTTAGCGCGCAGTTTAGCCTTAATCACACTGATCTTTTGCATCCTCAATGTCCTTGTAAAACTTAATTTATATACCTTCCTTAGATCCAAGTGTACTTCATCAACAACAAACAAAATCTGACGTAACGAATAAACATGATAATGACAATCTCTAAGAAACTGTAATTTTTCAATTTGATAAATTCAAATTTACGGGATCGGTTTAGACATTTTGAAACAGGGAATGAAGTAAAGAACCCACACCGAAATACCGAAACATTTTGCGAGGCTAAACTGAATGGCCTGTAATACGATGGCCATGACATTCGACCCTATTCGTGACTCTTGTTGGCCGAGATGTTGGAAACCTAATAAGCATGACTTTCGAGTCTCGACCTCGATGCACATAAGATTTATTGCAAATTCCAAATTTCACTTGACTTCCTAAACTATTTTACTTCTTTTAGCAACGACTTGAATCTTAACTTCCCTTTTTACAATTAAATTCTTCTTTGAGACGAATTTTTTACTTCTAGTTAAAGGTCAACAACTTCGAAAAATGAAACTAGAAATAATCCTCATTTCAAACGCCTTTCACCTTCGCTCGGCAATTGATTGAAAAAATTCTTCCTCGTTTAGAAAATTTCTATATCAGTCTTCGTGCGCAGCTCAAATTAAAGCTTTTGGCACGTAGATGTGTAATAAAAATAATACAAAATATTCCCGG
>JAUESH010000043.1:80435-112726 GCA_032275165.1 Synergus magnus
ATGTCCAGCATGCAAAACTCTTTTACCTTCTACAAAATTTCTACAGGAAGGTGTAGATGCCGTGAACCGACAAATTTCAGCGATGCTTAGTTTCATTTTTCATTTATAATTAATGAAAAACATTAAAAAAACCGGTCTTTCACATGTCAAACATCACATACGACCCACTTACGGCAGCCATCTTGTTCGTGTGACGTCACGATTTCGGATCCCAATATACATATACAAACATATGCACACAATTACGCGATTTTGACTTTGATAGGTTTCAGTTCTTTCAACCTGATTGTATCGAAGCTGGTTCAGAGTTGAACGCGGAAAAAGACTGATAATACAGAAAAGATCAACAATATTCTTGAAATCTGTCTCAACTTGTTAATAAAATGGGGACTGTTAAACATTCTGAACAATTCGAAGAATGGAAGAAGAAGGTAAGTTGTGTAGTAAACATTCGTTTGAAAATGTACGTCATTTATAACCTTATTTTCTTGTCCTATTCGACGTTACAAGTTGCAATATATAAACATTATCTTGTGAGTCATACTGTATATAAACATATATAAGATTTTCATTCTATTTATAAATTTTTTTATTCCAAGAAAAATTACGTATTTCATAGTTCTTTTTCCTTTATCAAATCATATTATTTACATTGTCCTAGCGAAAGCTTCGGATTGAAATTCATTCCGAACCAATCCAAATCATTTCGGAATTTGTATCCGAACCAAACAGTTTCATTCCGATCTAATACGAAGGAAGTTTTCAATCCGAATTAATCCGAGGCCCATTTCTAAATCAATCCGAGCCTTTAATCCAATTGAATCCGAATGAATCCGGTCAATCCGAATTAATCGGAATTAATCCGAATGATTCCGGTCAATCCGAATGAATCCGGTCAATTACAAGTTTCAATCCGAATGATTTCGAAAAATTTGAATTAATCCGAATAAGTACGAATTGACCGGATTCATTCGGATTACAAGTTCGGATTGATTTTGAACAGGCTTCGGATTGAAAACTTCCTTCGGATTAGATCGGAATGAAACTGTTTGGTTCGGATACAAATTCCGGAATGATTCTGAAAATTTCAGATTGGATCAGAATAAATTTCAATCCGAGATGCATTCAAAATCAATCCGAATGAATCTGGTCAATATGAATTAATCAAAATTAATCCGAACTTTCAATCCGAATAAATCCACTCAATCCGAACTTATCTGAATTTTTCGGAATCATTCGGATAGAACGGATTCGTTCGGATAGAAAGTTCTGATTGACCGGATTCATTCGGATTGACTGTTATTCGGATTGAAGGTTCTGATTAATTCGGATTGACCGTATTCATTTGGATTACAAGTTCGGATTGAATTTGAATGAGCCTCGGATTAATTCGGATTAAAAACTTCTTTCGGATTAGATCGAAATGAAACTGTTTGGTTCGGATACAAATTCCGGAATGATTCTGAAAATTTCGGATTGGATCAGAATAAATTTCAATCCGAAATAATCCGAGATGCATTCAAAATCAATCCGAATGAATCTGGTCAATATGAATTAATCAGAATTAATCCGAACTTTCAATCCGAATAAATCCACTCAATCCGAACTTATCTGAATTTTTCGGAATCATTCGGATAGATCGGATTAATTCGGATTGAAAGTCCTGATTGACCGGATTCATTCGGATTGAAATTTCGGATTGACCGGAATCATTCGGATTAATTCTGATTAAATCGGAATGACCGGATTCAGTCAGATTAAAAGTTCGGATTGATTTTGAATGGGACTCGAATCAATCCGAACTTTCAATCCGAATGAATCCAAGGAAATCCGAATGATTCCGAAAAATTCGGATAAATACGGATTCATTCGCATTGATCGGATTTATTCGGATTACAAGTTCGGATTGATTTTAAATGGGTCTCGGATTAATTCGGATTGAAAATTTCCTTCGGATTAGATCGGAATGAAACTGTTTGGTTCGGATACAAATTCCGGAATGATTCTGAAAATTTCGGATTGGTTCAGAATAAATTTCAATCCGAATTAATCCGAGATTCATTCAAAATCAATCCGAATGAATCTGGTCAATCCGAATTAATCAGAACTAATCCGAATAAATCCGGTCAATCCGTATGTATCCGAACTTAAACGAATTTTTCGGAATCATTCGGATTGATTCGGATAGATCGGATTAAAATATCTTGAAATCTCTTAGGTTTTCTTAGAATTTAAAGAATTTCAAGAGAATTGCTTTAAAATTACTAAAAATGTCAAGAGAAATACTTTTAATTTCTGCAAAATCCTTTGTAATGGCTAAAAAGATTTTAAAATCCGATTAATTCTACAACAACACGTAAACTTTCTTTAAGAAAATGTTCAAATCTTTCAAAATTCATTTAAAAAATCTTGTGATATCTAAAAATTCTGCAAAATCCCTTAAAATTTCTAAACAAATCTTTTTAAATTTATTTAAATCCCATGAGATCCCTTAAAATCTTTTGAATTCCTCCTTAAAATTCTGGAGATTTATAGTGATTTTAAGGAAGTTCAAGGGATAAAAAGATTTAACAAAATTTCAAGGGCCAAAAATGATACCTGGAAAAAACCTGGAAAAGTCAGGGAATTTTTTTTCAGGAATTGAGTAGACACTCTGCAAGTGATGTCAAGTGATTGCAAGGAATTACAATGGATTTCTAAAAACAATTCGCAAGAGATTTTAAGGATTTTCAAGAGATTTCAATACATTTTAAGTGATTGTAGGGAATGTCAAGATATTTTAAGGAATTTCATTTGGTTTAAAGGAACTTCAACAAATTCTAGGCAATTTCTTTGGTGCCAAATGTTCACTTCCGAGAGTGAATCTCAATCTCAATCTCAATCGGCTGACTAGTGAGTTCCATAACTACTGGCTATTCCTAAGTCAGACGATGAAGTAAATCATGCAGGGGTACAGTTGATGCTTCTCGGAAGTATATTTATGACAATCAAAAGTCGTTCCATAAATTAACGCAAACTTTTATGTGGTAACCTATATTGTAATTACGTATTAGATTCAGTCTTTGAAGTTACCGGATCAGGCATTCCGCTTTCTGCCTAAATGTTAAGCAATCTGTGTAACTTAAACTTAATTTTCAGAGAACTCTTATTCAGTAGAGACTGAATGATTCTTAACATACCAAACATCAAAAGCTTTGAAGATTTTTTTGTGGATTTATTATATTCAAGAAAATGTGTGAATCGAAATTCTCCAAGAGAAAATCCAACGATAAGTCGAGTTTCATTTTTCAGTCTTATCTGCCTGTCAATGTCAGTTGTTGCTGTAGTTATAAAATTAATAATAATGACCATTGTATAAAATATACTGAAAGAATGTTTTATTTGAATAGAAAATTCTGAAAAGTCTGAACCATTTACGAAAATAGAAAATTCTACTTTAGCGTCCACACAATCTTTTCTCGGTATTATACGCGGAAAATATGATTCAGGGTGATTCGAAGGAGACGCCTTTTCTCCAGAAATAAACACAAATGGTGAAATTCATGAAATCTGCGAAAATTAATTGAAGCGTAAGTAAAATAGATAAAATTATTCTTGGAATTTTTCTATAACGGAACAGCATCTTTTTGCCGAAAAACCAAAATCCCGAATATGAATTTTCAGACAAACTCGTTTACTATCCGTAAATATGATTAGGCAATTAAATATTCGTTTGGATGAGGTAAATTCATGAATTTTAGAAACATAAATTTAGTAGCGGAATCATTTAATTTCCGATGATCTTGGCCCGTTTGGCGTATATTATTTTGGTCTGTCCTTCCTTCCGTATTTCTATAATTCCGCTCAGAGACTTTTTTGAAAGGTGAATATACAACTTGAAGGTCATCTTCAAAAAAGGCACGTCCTTACTGATGATATAGGCAAGCCGTAGATCACGATGATTGCAATATTATTAATCTATATTTACGCATCAAAGTGAGCGCCTTGCTTTCGACTACTTTGGAAGCTTGCCAGAAAATGATTTCAAACTCTTGGTTATAACGTCCAAAATCAGATGTATTCGCTATAAGAATATTAAAACTTAATGCGAAGAATATGAGAAGAGGGCAATCAAACTATAGGCAGTCCCTTAAAGTCACCTTAAAGTTAACATTAATCTTATTGATTAATTAATATGCCGTGCGAATTTGAATTGTCATTTTGTCTAAAGACGAAACTCGCGCTTATAGTCTCGTTCAATATAAAAATAAGAATGATTGGAATTGATATCAATTTCTGTCCGATTAATCTTTTTGTGTTTTCTTTAAGGAAATGATATCCAAGTGAATTCATGTTGATGATTATCAAATTTTCTGAAGACTTTCCTCGTATTAGCTATTTTTACTCGCAATGAGAAGTAAATTTCGATTCCTAGATTGCAGGTTATTACCCGAATTGATTATTATCCAACTTGCTTATTTGCAAAATTAAATCTTGAATAGCACGTCAAATCCAGGAATTTTCATTTGGCTTGAAGCTTGAGGGAATTTATAACTTTTCCCAGAAAAATATTCAATTTATAATAAAAGTTTAAAAGCTTTATACACCTATTTTTGTTTCTGCTCTCGCTACTCTTGATCTCCATAGAAATGGCGGAATGATAATAAAGATTTGCACATGAAAGTCTCATTACAATGACAATTTGTGGTAACTGAAAAGATACATTGCATTCCATGACGACAGGTGTTCTGTCTGATGTGAACAGAGAATGCGGCGAAAATTGTTGAACAGGAAGTTGTTCGGAAAGTGTTTTGTTTTCTAAAATGCCGGAAAAAAACCGCTAGAGCTCGAAATTGTGCATTTACATATATTATTTAAGACACTTTTTTCCCATCAATTATACTTTTCTAAATATATTTTCCGTTAAGAACAGTACCTATTCTAAAAAATGAGATATTAACAACTGTTTCAGTGTTTAAAAAAAGTTAAAGAATATTCTTTAAACATGCCCTGTCATTAAACCGAGAGTATAACGGATATGTCCTTATAAAGCGAATCACGGAAAAAGTAAAAAGGGCGAATCACTGTTTTGAACAAGCAAAAGGCAAGTCGCTGGACTTATGACTGTATCGTGTGAAAACGCATACAAGATGTTTTATGAACACTAAACTAAACTCGCGGTCTCTTAATGTCTCAGATAAGACTTGACCGAGACATGCTCGACCGCACTTGTATACAGCACCGGTTGGTACGACCATCATAATATTTTCTAAGCGCAACAATAATTTCCAATTTCAAATCGTACCTCTACTTTTTAGACAGTTAACATATCCACTTTTCCAACATATTAACCGAATCAAAATACTATTGTATAAGGATAAGACAGGGTGTCTACTCAATTCCTGAAAAAAAATTCCCTGACTTTTCTAGGTTTTTTCTAGGTATTTCTAAATTTTTCCAGGTATCATTTTTCGCCATTCAAGTATGGAATACGGAATTTTATAACACCCCCCTCATTTCCTCATTACAGCATAATCTAATAATTGTAAAACCCCATTTTCTGTACACATTTTAATGTTTAAATTATAATTATTTAAATTTAGAAAAAAATATATCGAGTGATAAAAGAGAAATTCACCCGGCGTTCCTCGGGATTTTAAGATACTTCAAATTACTTTAAGGATTTTCAAGGGATTTCAGAGAGACTTTAACTGATTTTAGGGAATTTCAAGTTATTTTAAAGAATTTCACTTGATTTTAAAGAACTTTAAGGCATTTTAAGGAATTTTAAGGAGGAATTCAAAAGATTTTAAGGGATCTCATGGGATTTTAAAAAATTAAACAAGATTTTTTTAGAAATTTTAAGGGATTTTGCACAATTTCTAGATATCAAAAGATTTTTTTAATGAATTTTGAAAGATTTGAACTTTTTTTTGGATATTTTTATTCCAATAAATGTAAAACAAAAAATCGTCAGACTAGATGTCTGAAACTTCAACCCAATTCATATAGTATAGACAAATATTAAAAGAATAAAAACTTTAATTTTACTGCGATCTGTTTTTGAATTATATTCCTGGTCATTTTCCGGTCTTCCTCGGTTTCCCGGCCAAGTCCCCACTCTGGTTATTGAATTTGTTAAAAAAAAAAAAAAATAAGTATGCTCGGAAAAATTCCGACTTTGAAAAAATTCCCTAACATTTCCAGGTTTTTCCAGGTATAAAAAAATGCTCTGCCAATTCCAGGTTTTCCAAGTTTTCCAGGGTGGGTAGACACCCTGATAAGAATAAGCAGATAATCTTCCCGAAATGAAACGAAATCTTTTTTATTTTACATGTATTGTTTACGTTTTGTAAAGTCATTAATAAAATTATATCAATAACAAGACGTTCGTTAGCGATAATCCCTGATAGTATTATTATCTCTATTGAACTTCTGTGTGAATGAAGAAAACCCTGCACTTGAAAGCTCGATCGTGAAAGTCGATTGTGAGTTATTGGCAATGTATATCGAGGACAAATATATTTTATTCGTCAACGATAAGGTCGAGGATATAGTCTTATTGAAAAATGAAATCTACTCTTAAACTATTCTCTGCGATTGATAAACTTTTATGAAACCATCAGGTACTTCCCCGCAATTTTACGAAATTTCATTAGATTTTTAGTTATTTTAAAGGATTTAACGAGATTTCATGGAATTAATCGCCCGCAGAGCGTGGATCATACATAGTTGTTAAATTATATTAAATTTCACACAGATTTTTTAACAGTGAATTTAATTGGACGCTTAATTGATTTAAGAAGTTTTCAATTTAAAAATGCGTTACATATGTAAATGATGTTTTATTCTAAACATGAGTTCAAGTTCCTGCCATGCCTTTTGCCTTTTTTTTTGCGGTGTGAAGCGATGTGGCGAACTGATATGTATATATTCAAAGAATTGTTCGTAAGCGCATCTTTAAGACTGACAAGGTTGAGTTATGTATTCGCATCACAGAGTGGCGCGCCTAATTAAGAAATTACGTATATCGCACTTATCCTAGAGTATGTACGTGAACGTTGATAAATATTCTCAATCTTTGACTTCTCACAATGATAATTGTGTGATAGGGTAATTCTGCTTCTACCAATTACGCCTCCATACATAAAACATGAAGCCGATAATTATTGATGATTATACGGATAAAACTCCCTTATCGATCACGTTAAATCGTTCCGTCAGCAGAGATCAGGATATCAAATGCGTCGTGCGAATTCTACTTTTTTAGACATGATGCGGTTAACGCTTTTTTTTTTTAGAAACAAAAACATGGGGAAGCACTGATTGCCAAGAGTTATCTCAAATCTAGATCAGCTACGTGATTCATAGAGAGAAGAAAATATTTAATCGCTTCAATCAAACGACAATTTACTTGTATAAGGGTGATCTGACAGAAAAAGATGATAAAAGTTTATTATCATAAATTTAATTCACAAATTAATTAAACCGGTTTATTAAACTTGGTATTGAGTTTGATGTTAGAGTCTAATAAGTATCTAATTCTAATAGAAATAAAGTAACTTCCTCTCGAAAATCAAATCATCTAGAGCAACTTTCACAATTTTTTTCAGAGAGAGACATCAAGGTCGGAGAATTTACTGGACGTGTTTGAACCAAAATTGGAAATAAGGCAGTACGATTATAAAGCGAGAATTTAACATTTCATACGTAAAACAGGAGAAGAGTATGGACGTTTGGCATTTTGGATTAGTGTATGCAGGATAAAAGAAAACAAAAGTACAAAAGAAGAATAGAATAAAACAAATGTCGGTAAAACCAGAAGTTTGGTGACGTCTTTTGATCTTACTTAACTTTTTTTTAGATTGAAAGCGGACAAAAGTTTTCATAATCGTTGGATTAATGGTAAAAACATTGTGAAACACAAATACAAAAAATTTAGTTTAACTAGAAAACCAATGCGCGCAATTATTTTGTTTTCCTTCTTGCAGCTTCAAGTCATTCAAAAGGTTTGCAACAACAATGTATGCGTGATTTTCGAGACATTTCGTTACACCATTTTTCTAAAGAGGAATGTGACTTTCTTTATTATACAATTTTGATGAGGGGTATAAAGCGCTTAAAAAAGTCTCCAAATGGCGCATAATTTCATTTGAAAGCATACAGAAGTAAGACTGGAAACGAAAGTAGCTCGTCGATAATTGCAATTCTTCTGGTGACGCGCTGGAAGTTTACCTCGAGTGAGTAGGTAGTTGTTTTCTGAATTCGGGGACCGTTTTTATCGGCAATTGAATCAATCATTAGTACAAGGGCATAATAGAATGATGCTAAAATTACAAGGGGTAGGAAGAAATTTGCTCACAGTGCATTGACCGGACGTTGTTGCGGGTTTATAGTTAACTACAGAGGGGGTCCCTACTTTCTCTGCATACCTTTCCCGTGTGGACTGGGTCGCTTTTAATCATCAGGAACGCCATTATTACGGTACGTTTATTCGCGACCGTCCCTCGTTTCTTTCGATTAATTAATTCCTCACTGTCGCCGGGAAACGGCGCACTCGGCCCAGACATTCGCGATTCTTTTGTGAAGGTCATACCGCTACGCTAAGTATGTAACGAGGTTTAATCGCTCTGAAATGTTCTTCCTTACTTTCAACTAAATTATCGTTACGTGCATGCTTAATCCTTAATGATATTGTTGCTTTTGAAATTTTTCGACAAGAGGAATCAAGACTATATAGATAATTTATATGAATATTTGTAAAAGAGATTACTTTTATTTATGCGTCTCATTTTTAAAATACTGAAAGCTGTTTTGGGTCCCAAGAGAAGGAAAATTTTTGCATAATACTGGATAACAAGTTTTGTAGAAGAATATAAAATTATGCAACAAAAAATGTTAGCAGTCTCATTTTTTCTTTTACAATCTGATACTTAAGTACAGTGTCAGTGATTGTGAGTAGAAATTGCAATGGCCTGCGTAACTTGTAATAGACGTCAACTAGGCACGACTCGCAACAATAATTGGAAGGTTCATAATAGTGGGTGCGCATGTATTAGATGGTACCAACTTTGCTCTCTGGAATTCTAATCACAAGAAATACTGCGTACTTCCGGCTTGTGAACATAGCGCGAGTCGAGAGTTAACTCCCAATCCAGAGCGCACGTTCGATTAACGGCTCTAATTACTGTTCGTCTTTAAAGTTAATGAACACGATTGCACTCGTGCATACGAATAGTGGAAAGAATTTCAGGAAAAGATTGAATTAAATTACTTTGCTCGGATAACAGCTCATTCTAACACATGCAAGCAAACCTTTGCACGGCTTTTTTTTTTCTCTTTTTTACCTTTACTTGTAAGTTAAAACGATTAACTATACAAAAAGCTGAATCAATTGCAAACATTATTAATATTAAATTACAAAATCAGCAATTACTGTAGAGTTTCAAGAAAGCAAGTGTTTTCGTCATCATTCATTTTGTTTTCACTATCAACTATGACTTTCTATTTTATTTAATGAAGAGTTATTGAATTTTAAATAGTTGAATACAACAAGTTTTGTCATAAACCACGAAACTATTTTCACAATAGAATAAAATCACATATGGAAGATTATGAAATTGAAATATGTACGCAATTATTACAAGATTGTCATGCCTGAAGGGATGAATACTTTAAATGATTGTTCAATACTCGTAATTTTTATAATTAGTTTAATAATACGAACCTATTATATTCGAAGTTTTGTATTTAGCAATGGAAATATTTAATGATAGGCCTTTTCAATTCAGATTGGACTTAAGTTTCAAACGAATTTTGTTTGTTTCGATTTTTTATGTTTGTTCAAAAAAAAGAAACCAATGTACAAAAACCGTTTTTTTTATTTACTGATGCCATTTTATAGTAAAAAAATCAAAAACCTGCCTTAAGAAATCATTTTTAATTAAAATTAAAAAAGCAGTTAAAACTGAAAACCTGCGGTAAGAAAGAATTTTTTAACAAAAAATAACTCTTTCGCAAAAAGTATAAAAGTGGAACATTTTTAATCGGGCTCAGACCAAAGATTCAATCAACAGGTATTAGAAAAAAATGTTGACTAACATTTCCCTTTGCGGAGAGGGACCAAATTTGGGTTAGTATCTTTATGCATTAGGCCGAATCAAAAATGTCACACTCAAATTTTTTGCAGAAGAGTTTATTTTATTTTTTTTTTGTAAAATTGTTGATTGTCTATTATACATTTTTTGAACATAATTGCAGTTTAACAAAACTTTTTAAAGAAATTTTTGATGAAAAAAGCAGTTTACCTTTTTAAAATTATTTCTTTCAATTGCATCCAAACAGTTAAAACATTCTTCGTCTGACATGGCAAAAAAGTCTTGAGCACTCGTTTATTTTCTCTTGTATCAATAGATGGAATAGCGAGTTTGCAAAAGCAAATTCCAGCCTCTTAATTATTGAAAAAAGACTGTGAAGAATAACTCACCTTTCGCCCATCCCGTCAATACGTTTCCAAGGTAAGCAACTTTATAACAGGGATCATACTCCGTAATGGACGCATTTCCACGGTGTCTTTTCCACAATCTTCCTAATCCTCTCTTCAGTGACCTCAAGGTCCTTTGGCCAAATTCTTTTCCAGCGGATGCATTTTGTAGGGAACCGGAAGTGCCATCCTCAACAGGATCCGCAACAACGTCTCCCATCGCCTTCATAGTCCCCAATAAAGCAAAAGTTTTTTCTTATCAAATTTATTTGTCCTTTTATAATTTTTATTAAGTTTCACTTTCACTTTTGTTAACCGCTATAATCGCCAAATGCGATTAGGGTTGAAAACCGTTCACCACTGAATTCTCAGACATTGCGCGAACTTCCATATCAACACGTTGTCCGGTTTCTACTACATCGTGTGTCGCAGCCGAATCTCGAGCGGAGGTAAAAAAGCGAGCGAATTTAAGTCCCGTTCACGCAATGACTCCCTCCTCCCAACTGCCCAACTCCCTCTCCAATTCTTACTCTTAGCTCTTATCTGGTTTTGCAAAAGAGCACTGTTTATTTTTTCCCTGAGGTTGTTTATTGTTTTTGGAAGCTTTGGAACATTTTCTGAGAAAGAGGAACTTTTTCTTTCTTTTTTGATTTTCTTGCGATCTCGTTCAGACGTATTTCTATCGATTTTTTTTCCGAAGAACTCGCTTTCTCCAGTCTCCACAATTATGTCTGGTTATCTGGAAAAAGAAAAATAAATTCCGTTTAGTAAATGATTAGTAATTACATCATGATTGCATGTTAGTTCAAACGTTTACATGATTATCATTATTACGTAAAATTATGTGAAATCTCTTGAAACATTTCAAAATTCTTTGATTTTAAATAGTCTAGAATCCTCTGAATCTTTTTAGCAAAAGGAGGGCAAAATAGAGAAATTAATCGCGCGCGGATCATAGTTGCTAGTGAAAATAAAAAAGCGAGAAAGAAAAAATTTTATTTGAGTCTGAACCAGTTTTCAAATTAAAAAGACGAGAATAATTTAATTTTTTTGTTCCCTTCTCCATTCCTATCCTAAACTCTTCTTATTTAATTTTGTCATTCGTGAATTATTTTCTTTCTCCTTACTTATTTCATCCATTCACAATAGCACATAAATCGTTATTATGTTTTCGCATTAACTCTAAAATATGTAATTTCACGCTTTGATACTCCTTTCCCGTGCGAATTTAGTGAGATTAAAATCAACAGTCTAATTTCCTTTTAAAATGCGCTCATCGAAGAGTTCGTCAGTTTGACGCCTTTCTCAAGAACTGGCTCTGAGTCAGAATGCAGGTTCACACATCACAGGATGATGAATGATCTTGAAATTTTTTTTAGCGGGATTATTGTTGACTTTTTTGTAGAGTACCCTCACTATGAGATTGATGAATAAACCTTCTCGGGTGGTCAAGTACCGTAAGGTCTATTCTGAACCAAAACATAAACAAAAAAGTGGTTTTTCAATAACAATGCTGAAAAGTTAATAGCGATAAATTAATTGTTTTACGAGAAAAAACATTTATTCTAAAGGAAGTTCAAAGAAAAATATGGTAGACAAACAAATGTAAAATCGTAGGCAATTATGATCGCTTCTACTATCCGGTGGAAATTGTATAATTTTCCATGCATTCACTCATTGTTCACCGCCTTTCATATTTTTGCATATTGCACAATGTTTTAAGAAGTACCTACAATTAGGTATGTCAATGTTGATGAAAAAATAGCAGTTTAAATTTTTAAATAATAATAGTAAGATAATGATTATCAACTGGAATTATTATATACAATTTCATAGTATCTTATAAGTTGTTATTATATAAGATTTTTTTAATCATTAATTTAGTCACACATTTTATCAACATTAATAGCTAATTAAAAACCTTATTTACCAAATTATAGAGGATTAATTACAACTTTAAACATAAAATTATTTTTGATGTCATCTCAAAAAGATTATAAATATTAATTGGTAATATCTAGAAGCTGTGGGTTGAAATCTATGTTTTAAAAATCCAAGTTTTAACATCTGTTTTTCTCAGTGCAAATGCAAATAAATGAGTTTTTCCGGTTAGAGCGCAAATCTGCTTAATACTCTTTTTTCGGATGATCGATTTCAATGGTAATGACGTAATGTGTAAAGATTAACTATAGCTTTTCGTTAACTGTCAGATGCACTGTATCATTGGAAGCGTTACGTCCTCATTGGTTCGAATTTAGAAGCTTTTGTAAATGACGTTGACATGTCCTTTCAATGATAGAGAGCAGAATGAAATTCGCAAGATTTTATTTTAAAACTCGATAAAATTTGAAAATCTTATCTTTATTCGTCATTATTTTATTGCTTTATTGAAAAGCTAAAAAGTTATGCTTATTTTTAATTTTGAAAAATTGATTTTTCAACTGCAAATTTTTAAATTATCACATTTTAAAGCTTATAAAATGAATATAAAAATTTCTTATCAGGGTATCTACTCAATTCCTGAAAAAAAATTCCATGACTTTTCCAGGTATTTCTACATTTTTCCAGGTATCATTTTTGGCCATTCAAGTATGGAACACGGAATTTTATAACCCTTCCCTCCCTCTCCCTCATTACAGCATTATTTAATAATTGTGAAACCCAATTTTTTTACACATTTTAATGTTTAAGTTATACAAACAAAGGATTTTGTGTAAATTAAAAGTATTTCTCTTGAAATTTTTAGTAATTTTAAAGTAATTCTCTTGAAATTCTTTAAATTGTAAGAAATCAGAGGAATTTTAAGATATTTTAAGGAACTTCAAATGATTTTTAAGAGTTTGAAAGAGTTATGAAAAGGATGCTACAAATATTTCTATAGATTTCACAATATTTTAAGACATTCTAATGGATTTCATCAGATTTTAAATGACTTTAAGGATTTTCAAGGAATTTTAAGAGATTTCAAGTGATGTCAAGTGATTGTAAGGAATTTCAAAGGATTTCTAAAGAATTCCAGAGAGTTTAAGGATTTTCAAGAGATTGTACGATATTTTAAGTGATTTTAACATATTTCAAGGAATTGATTCTATTGAAGAGGTCATCAAATGAAATTCCTTAAAATCCCTTAAAATTACTTGAAATTTTTTTAAATCTTTTAAATATTCTGTAAATGTCTTAAAATCCTTCAAAATATTTTTAAATCCATTGGATTTCATTAAAATCTCTTGTAATATCTTGAAATCTCTAAAAAAAATCTTTTGATAACTATTTTCAACTCTTTTAAAAATCCCTTATATCCCTAAAATCAATAAAAATCTCTTAGCATCCCTTGAAATTTTGTTAAATCCTTTAAAGTCTTTTTATCCCTTGACCTTCCTTAACATCACTATAAATCTCCAGAAATCCTTTTATAATTTTTGAAATCTTATGAAATCGCTTGAAATCCCTTGAAATTTCTTAAAATCCCTTAAAATCTTTTGCAATCCTGTAAAGTCTCTTTAAAATTCCTTTTAATTTTATAAAATCTCTTAAAATCCTGAGCAACGCCGGATAATCTCTCTACTAGTTAACAAATAAAATTTTTAGGTTTTTGGAACATTGGAAACTCTTCTTTTGATATTTTTATTTCAATAAATGTAAAAAAAATCATCAGCCAAGATGTCTGAAATTTCAACCCAATTCATATATAGTATAGAATTAAAAGAATGAAAACTTGAATTTTACTGCGATCTGAAGTAAACTCCCTGTTTTTGAATTATATTCCCGGTCATTTCGCGGTCTTTTCGGTTTCCCGGCCAAGTCACCACCCCAGTTATTTAATTTGTTTAAAAAAAATTAAGTACGCTCGAAAAAATTTGCTTCCAGGAAGCAAAGTGCTTATTTAATGAGCACAAAAGTTGATACAATTTCACAGCTAGTTTAATTTTTACTTGGATAAAATAGATTAAATTTGATTAAAATATGGATTCCTCGTCCCTAGGCGAAAGTTCTTGTGTTTCCATTTTTAAGGTTTCTCAAGCCTTATGATGAAATGAATCATTATCTCTTTATTTCAATCTTGATAAACGTTTCATCAAAAATGTCTTATTGTGTTTACCATACTACAATTTTTGTTTACGAGTTAGAGTCTATGGATTGTCCTGCTGTATCCGGTTTAAGAATCAGGACGAATCGTCTACTAGCTGTTAAGAAGGCGCGTGTATCCAGTGTCCTTCCTTCATTTTTATGAAGCAACAGACTCACAAAGTCGTAAGGCTGCAGGTATACGTGCCGAGAATTGTAAATTATTGGCCAGTATAGGCCGAGGTATAGGCTGAATGTTGTCAGTAGGACCGTGCAATTTTTCACGTAGTCATGCAAAACGATGCAAACGAGCCCATTGCCCGAGCCAAAACGACCAACTGAAATCTTCCAGGATTCCAAGGGGAATTAATTCTGATTTCAATTCGACATTACGATTGAATGTGAGTTTTCCATATACATCTAACATTGGCAATTTATTATCATTTACAAGTAAAATACATAGTTTATCGTAACTTCTGTAATCAGAACACATCAGATGATGCTTGAAATGTTTCAAACTAGAACTATTCCCATAGTATGAATTAAAAATACGGAAGTATTTATTTTCACAGGAATATATTGCTTGTTCAGTAAATCTTTTTCATATTTTAACGACCAAATTCATCTAAGACTTTCTAATTATAGAGAAGTAAAAATAACAACCTCCGTATTTCCAGCTTACTCTCAACAAAGTATGTAATAGAGTAATATAAATTAGAAAAACAAAACATTAGAATTTGCCTTAACTGATATTTCCGGCTCAGTTAATTATCGTTAATTTTATCGTTTATCGTGAATTTTGAATTGAAAAATGGTATCTTGAAGACAATTTTACTTTGCATTAGCTCTATTTCTACTCTTGCTAACAGATGCTATATAATTGAATAACTTGTGGATAACAATGGTGGAACCGTTAACAAATGGACTCCTTCCAATCAATAACAAGTGACGCAAAACTTCTTCTGTTCAAAGAATTTCATTATTGACTCCCTCTGCAAAAAGTAGACTATAGATACTAAATGGATCAATTATACAAATAACTACTTTAACTATCTATCTCCGACTTGGATACAGAGGTATTTTTGTATTTTGAAGAAAGTATCAAATATAAATTTTTAATGATGAGATCTTTAGTTTAATGCATTTCATAGTGTAGAAATTTCATATAGTAGCGTTCGACATTGAACTGTGTTAAATAATTGGAAACCTTCAAAACTTTTAACTGCCTATTTGAAATGAAAACAAAACTCGAAAATAAAACAGTTCGGCTGTTATGTCAAGTAAAAATGCCTCATTCACATAATGTTCTTTATGGATCTCGTTTTTCGCAATTTTTAAAACCATAATTGATGAGTTTCTTGGGAGATAAGAGGGATCAAATTTATTATTCTTGAAAAGTATATGATAATTCTTTGAAAGTAAAATTTTGTATAAGGCTTTCTTGTTTCGTTCTTCACATACGTTATCCATGTAGTTTGAAATTCCCCGTCCGCATTCATCTACATAGATAGAATCTTTTGGTCCGGTGAATAATATAGAAGTATTCGATAAAGTGTAAGTTGCACGCAAGGAATCTTGGTCACGAATATGACGATCGATATGTACACATATGTATATCACAATCCTATGTACCTGAACAGGTTGAAGGTAGAGTGGAAGGTCTTGAGCAGGTGTTTAACTTCTATCCAGACGGCCTAAACGCCGAGGTAAGCACGGTGCAATAAGAAAGAACAAGGACGACCAATTTCAGTTCAAAGATCTTTCTTCAGAGTTCAACTCATGCCTTCAATGCAAGATTCTCGAATTCTCATAATTTTATAATTAATAGAAAGTATTTTTATTTATTTGAAAGTTTATATTAAAGAAATGGGACAACATCATTTTGCCGAAAATTCAAAATCCCGAATGTGGCAAAATACCGAAAATTCAAATTCCCAAAATTTCAAATGCCCAAATAAAAATAATTTTACCGAAAATTCAAAATCCCGAAAATTCAAACTCTCGAAAATTCAAATTCCTGAAAGTAAAAAATACCCGAAGTTTCAAATTCTCGAAAATTCAAAGTCCCGAAAATAAATTTTAAATTGCCGAAAATTCATATTACCGAAAATTCAAAGCCCCGAAAATTCAAATTCCCGAAAAATAAAAAAAAGTCTTTTATTCAAAAAACAAAAAATTTTCGCACAAAATTTGTGTGTTGGAAACTTCTTTTCAAAATTTCTCTTTCAAATTTTAAATAATAATAATAATAATAATAATAATAATAATAATAATAATAATAGTAATAACAATTTTTATTTAATTTTCGGGAATTTCAATTTTCGGGAATATGAATTTTCATTAATTTGAAATTTTCGGGAATTTGAATTTTCGGTAATTTAAAATTTTCGGGAATTTGAATTTTCGGCAAGTTAAAATTTTCGGGACTTTGAAATTTCGGGTATTTTGTACTTTCGGGAATTTGAATTTTCGGGAGTATGAATTTTCGGAAATTTGAATTTTCGGTAAAATTATTTTTATTCGGGAATTTTCGGGAATTTGTATTTTCGGGATTTTGAATTTTTGGTATTTTGCCACATTCGGAATTTTGAATTTTCGGCAAAATGATGTTGTCCCAAAGAAATTACATATGCATTTCAAATGCAAAGAAGAAGAATATAAACTTCTAAGCATAATTATAACTTTGCACCATATATTTAATCTGGAATAAAAAGCGTGGAATAAATCTCCATTTAAAATAATTAGATAATAAAAGATTACTAGTAATTTTTTCTTCGGAATCTACAGTTTAATTAGTGAGCTCTAAAACATATCGACTAATGGCAAGAAAAGTGATCAAATAATTGCCCTGAAGTTAAAAAGAAAGACATTTTTCTGCCTTTGATTACCTAACGTTATACGTGAGGCTGTTGGAAAAAGAGTTGGCAACTGTGAGTATATATTCAAAAGTACTTCTTATTGCTTCGATATATTATGTGACCTGAACTTCCCGTAAATCGCATTTTGTTCAGTTTTCAAAGCTTTATAATTAAAGATGGAAAATACCTCAATGGCAAGTACAAAAAGTTCTTAAAACAAGACCTGGAAGGATACAAAAAAGCTTTTTTAGCTGATTTAAAGAAGATGCGGCTCGACCTCTGGCATTATTTCCTTATGTTCGAGGAGAGAAAAAAATTTAATTTATGAGCGTAATAAATGAACATTTATTGCGATTCTTCGGTGTTTTAACATTTAACGCCTGTGACGTACAGAACGGCGTTGTTTTCATGAAAATGGCTAACCGAAGGATCATTTAACCCCGAAGCGCATTAAATAAGTGCTCGTAAATATCTCTGCGCCCTTTAATTACTATATATCTTACGTTGTACTGCTTAACGAAATAAGAATTTCAAGTTACAGTATATTAAAAATATTAAAAAACTAGCCTAATGCCTAAAGTTAATAATAAATTCCAAATTTTGTAATAAGAGTCGAATAAAAACTGCTATACTTTTAAGGGAATAAAACAATATTCTTAGAATAGATAAAATACAAATGCCATCTTGTCAATTAATCTTAAAAATAATTATTTCAGTCTTGCAAATACGATAACGCATAAGCAATATAGAAGTACATATCAGGACAGGTTCAAGGCTTGAGAAATCGAGATTCACGTGTTGCGATTTACCTCAAATTACATTTATAATGCAAAGTTTTCACATGAAGCGATGATAACAATTACCTATTTATTTCCCCGCTCTTTTTCCTGATAACTTGTCTCCATGATTGACCATTCTTATGAATGATGTTTTTATATTATTCTCTTCGTTCCGGCTTTGTCTCTCTAAATATTTTTTATCCGCTCAAGTATTTTTTGAAATTCTCTCAATATATTAAAACTGAACTAATCAGCAAATTCAATACTAATTTGCATTTTGTTTTCTTCTTACGTCTTTAACGATCCCTCGAAAAAACTACTGAATTTGATTTATTCGGTAATTATTTTTCCATATGAAATAGTTCATAACATAATAATGTCGTCTCGTAATTTATGATTATTTTTTCAGCTCTATTATCGAAATTGTTCTTTTCGTTGTAAACACGAAAAGCAATTTGTTTTCGTAAGAGCCAATAAAATATCTAGAAATACAATATGTAAGTAAAACTGCTTTATACTATGTTATGAAATAAGTCATTCCTATGAAACTGCCACTCATGAGATTTGCGTGTCTCGAGGCAATCGAAAAAATGAATTCATCTTCGGCACATATCGAGGTCGTTTATTTATAATACTTTAATAAGAGGGAAGAAAACTTAAGCAGTTCCTGTGATCGATTATCTATCAATTCATTTTTCCGTATTTTTTATGTAGAGCTTTTGCAATATCTTCCTGAGAACTCGAGTCTATTAACAATGGACGACACTCTCCGATGATTAATCGCACCAACAATGTCATGATCCCACCTCGTGTATCGAACGTTCGAACGGACGATTAATTTATTAATGGACTCTGGTATTATGTCATGAACATTGAATATAGAGTGTATATGCGACATCGTTGCGTAGGACGATGTTCAGTTGTTGCTATTAAACAGGTGGCGTCGAAAATAAAAGGCTTATACCAGACCTTGAAATTTCGAATAGCTCAAATGCTATCCGACCTTCTTCGGAATTTATCTTACTTTTTACTAGATTTGTATGCAAATTCGCTACGTTGCACCGCTTTTTACAAATTCGCATTAAATTAAAAGAGAATTTTTTTATTAATTAGCTACTATTATTCGCGCGCCTTGCGCGCGATTAATTTTTCGTTTACAGACTCTTTACCTGACGCAGACACTTTAACTGATCTGAAGATAATAATAATAATAATAATAATAATAATAATTTAACAGGGTGTCCACTCAATTTCTGAAAAAAAATTCCCTGACTTTTCAAGGTTTTTTCCAGGTATTTCTTAATTTTTCCAGGTATCATTTTTGGCCATTCAAGTATGGACTACGGACTTTTTTAACCCCCCCCCCCCCACTCCCTCATTGCAGCATTATTTAATAATTATGAAACCCTATTACACATTTTAATGTTGAAATTATAATTATTTAAATTTAGAAAAACATATAACGGGTGATAAAAGAGAAATTCACCCGGCATTGCTCGGAATTTTAAGAGATTTCAAGTGATGTCAAGTGATTGTAAGGAATTTCAATAGATTTCTAAAGAATTCAAGAGAGTTTACGGATTTTCAAGAGATTTCAAGATAATCCAGGTTTTCCAGGGTGGTCGATATTTTCGAAATATATAATCAGTTTTTTTTAGATAGGATGCTAACTAACAAAAATAAAGGATCTAACGAAATGTTTGAAGTTTATGACATTTTACGATTTGTTTGGTAAATCATTTCAATCTGCGAACAATTAAGAATTATTATTTAAACTTATCTTATTGAATCGATTTCGCCCCTTCTTAGCAGTCATAATTTACCACAGAGAAGAATGAAAATTCATAAAAGTCTAAACAAAGATGTGTTTATTCGATTAATAATTTTACTGATGCATTTCAGATGACGATAACCGCCTTGCATTGCATATTAACGAATCTCATCGAATTGTTTACAAGTGTAAACGTTTAACCGCGTTCTCTCCGAGCGACCCATATTTCCAGATAGGTATTCCAGCCAACGGTAGTTGTGCACTTGTGTCCGTAAGAATGTACAAGTATACTTATCGCGACACCTGTGCTCACGTACGTGACTCTATACGTAACCAAACATCAGATGCATATTGAAACGTAGAAGAAGCGGGAACTTTGCTTCCGTTATTATTAACAATAAGAAAAATCTTCAAAGGTTACTGCGAAAAAAACGTATTTCGCATAATTTATACACATTTGAATGTTAAGCTTGAGAAGAAAAAAGTTCAATGAATAATTTACTGTGACATTTATAAATGAAATTATTGTGCTGATACTTACATTTCTTCAAGCTCTTCCTTCAGTTTCATCAAGTGCAAAAAAGAATACAACTTTTGAGTCTGATTTTATTACAAAGAAAAACATGAATCTTTGAATTTTATATCACTACACTAAAAAAAAAGTTCTGGTTAAAGTTACTAAATGCGTCTGGTTAAAAAATTTCTAGTTATATTAACCACAAAATCCTGGTTAATATGACGAAAAAATCTGGTTAATTAACTCTGGTCGTTTTTTTCTGCTTAAAACTTTTTGGTTATTACTTATGGTATCAGATGTTGCGCGATCTTGTGTAGTTAGATTAATTTGAACGTTTTTGGGATCCTTTCGCGAAAGTTGGTTCATGGATAAGAACTCGTCCAGCTGTTTCCGGCGTATACGTACCGTTTTCGCAGTATTTGTGGTATAAAGTTGGAAAAAAAGAGAAAGAGGGAAGAGAGGCAAGAGAAAGAGGAGGAAATGGAGCACGGAGCAGCGTTATGTACTGCATCGTCTCACGATTGTATGTTAAATGTGGTATAAACTGAATAGGAATTCAAAAAGCATTGTCCTACGCAAAAGGGCTGGGTTTCCACGAAGAAACAATAAAAAAGGAAGAAAACTATGAAAAACAATGAGAATGTAAAAATGTTACTATTCAAAAATTACATTTTCCATAAAAGAAAAATTAAATCAACTGTATTGTAATTATTATTATGGTACAAAACGCTTTATCGGTTCAAGTTCACTTCTTCACGCTTCAAATAAAAAATGCTTTTCACTTTGAAGCACATTAAAGAAATAAAGAAAGCTTTCAAAATTTTGAAACTCAGAACTGATGTTTGGTTTACTAATAATTATAAGCATCGTGCGGAATAATCGATGAAATGCAAATTTCATAAGTTCGACTATTTTATACTCGCAGTTGTTGCAATGCAATGCCTACTTTGAATCATGCCATGTGCAATATGTGCAGTTCGTGAATTTTGCTTTGCTAACCGCTAGTCCAGCATTCTGGCCACTTCAGTGTCTACGTTACAGGTACATTAGGCACACAAATGTATAAGTCATACATGTATTATACTGTATCTGCTCCACATGAAAGCGTCGGCGAAAGTTTTGCCAGAGTCAACGTCCTGTGCAGGCGAACCAGGGACGAGGTTATCAGGAACAAAACCCTATCCAACTGGCCCATTCATTTCATCAAATTCTTATTGGAACATCAATTAAAATTTGTTTAAATTTCCAAAATATTTTAAATGAAAATATGCAATATTTATTTTAAAAAATGAAAAATTCAATGTAGTACGTTTGTTTATTTGCCTATTTTTCCAGATTCTCTCGGCATTACCTATTTGCATAGAAACTTGCATAATTCCATCAATCTCGTAACATCTTATTATTTTGAACTAAATACCTCCAAAGGTTATTGACAGAACTTCCGGCAGAAAGTGGCTCTCATAAAAATGAACACCAACAATATTTGACATAATGGCACCAGCTTTATATGCATATGAAATGTCACAATTATTTCTAAGAGTTACGACATTAATTAACATACTTTTAAATAAATTGTGCGCTGTTCATAATGTCGCGTTCAAGTACGTCACGTTCATAGAGAAAGTTGAAGAATGCGACTCCGATTTTCAACAAGTTTCCGTTCACATATGATTTAAAGGAAATACCATAATCTGTTCAAAGTGTTAATTAAATTTCATCTAAACATATTCCTTCAAATTCACTCTCTAATTCAGGGTGTCTATTAAATTTTGCCCACGAAATTCCCGAACAATTCCCGTATTTTTCCCGCTTATAAATATAAGGTCCCTCTTACAATAGAAGTAAGATTTCCTTAAATTCCCGCACAGTAGACACCCGGATGCTAATTGTAAAATTTTTTTAACATTCCGGATCTCTGAAAATATGAACTTTGAAAAAAACGTCCTGGTCAAAGAAGCTAGGAAGTAAAGAAACATGCGAGTGTTTCTCACGACAAAGGGCCGCTTGAACTATCTCGAATCTCGCTGGATTCTAATTGCAATCTTCTACGACCGCCTACGAGTAACCGCAGTCATTAAATTTGTGTCATTACATTCCGTACCACGTTCTAGGACGTGGGATGTACATATTACTCGACAAAAATTCGCACAATCATACAACAAACAACTATTACACGTATCCAACGTGAATCTTTTCGATATTTGACCCTTAGAATCATTTGATTATTTCACCTGGCGCCGATCTTTCAAGCTGAACTTAAGTGCCTGAATCTATTGCAATCATTACACGGCAGTAATAATTTTATGGCCGTTCATTACATGAACGAAATAGTCATAACAATCTGTTACTCTTCAGACTGAATATTAATTTGAAGATAAACCTTTTTCTTTTATTTAATTCAACCAGGATAAAGTATAATATCTAATATAAAAATACGTTAATGAAAATTTTGTAGGTCAGTGTTCAGAAAGCTCGATGCATAAAATTTACAACCAGGATTTACTGTACGATAGTATCTCATATAATTCATACATTCTGAGTCTCTTATTCGTTAAAACCTAATTAGCGCCTTCAATCTAATATCTGGATGTAACTAACGCTAATTGAGCTAAGTGCCCAGAAATCAGAGGCTGATTATCATTTATGCATTACTTCGTTATGTGACATTAACATTTCGTTAAAATTTAAATGATTGTCAAAAAAATATGACATGTAATCTTTAATCTGAAACCTAATCAAGGTGTCTACTCAATTCCTGAAAAAAAAAAAAATTCCCTGACTTTTCCAGGTTTTTTCCAGGTATTTCTAAATTTTTCCAAGATATTATTTTTGGCCATTTAAGTATGGAATACTTAAATTTTTAATTCAAGTATAATTTAATTTAATTTTAAATGTCTTATAACACAATAGAGCAAAATAATTATTAAAAGAATGAAAACTTGAATTTTACTGCGATCTGAAGTAAACTCCCTGTCTTTTAATTATATTCCCGATCAGTTCCCGGTCAAGTCACCACCCTAGTTATTTAATTTGTTAAAAAAAATTGAGTACGCTTAAAAAAATTCCCTGATTTTGAAAAAATTCCCTGACATTTCCAGGTTTATCCAGGTATAAAAAAATTCCCTGACAATTCCAGGTTTTGCAGGTTTTCCAGGGTGGGTAGACACCCTGCTAATGCATCTTATTTCACATTACTGCGAAAACTTTTTGCACAAAAAATTCTCCATCACTTTTGCAAAGTAAAAATGAATAGATTAAACAAAGAGTATTTTGACTCATATTTTTTGCATGACTATGACATTAAGGATTTAGGTGTCATCAAAGGAATAGATAATTTGAAATTATTGCTGAAAAAGGAATAATTGATGAAGGTCTTGCGACTTATAAGCAGTGCAAGTTTTACGATTATGTGATGGCTGAATGCAAGCCTCTACGTTATCTGGAGGAGATACCGCGTGCGCAATGTAGCACTTTGATTGGTGAACGGGTGAACACATGTGTGGTAGCATGCAGAAGTGATTTGCCGGCAGTAATAGATTCCTTCTTGAGTTGTTTGTATGGTTTTCGAGAAATACTCAAGCTCTTAAGCTGCAGCCTTTCAACATTTAACATTGTACACACATCTGAACTCTACGAGTCACTTTTATTAACAGGGGCATGTAGAAAAGATAGTAAATAAAAGAAAATATAGTAACTGGAAACCAAGATTGCCTAAGTGGATCTGACTTGTCTTTTCGGCAACTATTAAAATGTAATATAATAGTTTCAATTGACTTGAAGAAACGAAACCACCGGAAGGAAGAAAAATAAAGGCGAAGGGCGAAGTTTCGAGAAAATAAATGGAAAACATGCTAGAATAAGAGAGTAATTTCCACAAGTGTTAGTTATTTTCATAAAGTAGAGTCTAATTAAAGGACCTTGCTAATTGAAGAGAACTCGACTCATGCAAAAGAAATTGTCAATCAAAACTCCCAACCCTTTTCCGGTCGTAGCATCCGGCAGGAAAGTCTTTCTGGCTTTTTTCTTCTTATTATCTTCCTTCGCACCTGACAGGAAAACATCATTAAAATTTCCGTCACATGGCTGAGATTGCCAACCAATCGGTATTCAGCGTTGCATTAATCCCAGCAACGCTTACAATGAGTTCGACGACGGACGCCATTCTCAATTGTGAAATATCGAGAGTCGACTAGTCAATCTGCAGTTTGTCAACGGACGCCAACACGGAAAAACAATTACGTTATCTTCAATCTGGTCGTGAAGAAAAGTGAAGAAACAATTTTAACATGCATTATTCATATCGTATTTTATAAAAGATTCTCAATTTTCCGTTTCTTAAAGCAGGTATTGACAAAATATTTAATTGCAGTACAAAAATGATTGTTCCATTTTAACTTTCAACTTCGAACATTTCAAAAGGTTTCTAGGAATTTTAAGGGATTTTGAGAATTTTCAAGTAATTTTTACGCAATTTAAAAGAATTTTAGGATTTTAAAAAGATTCCGTAGAGTTTTAAAGGATTTCAGGATATTTCGTGGAATTGTAAAGGAATCATGCAAAAAAAAATTACCTACAACTACATTCACATATTCCTACGTAGATGTCAATGATTTTTCCATTGTGTAACGCTTTGATCCATTTTTGAATCAAAACTTGACACCCTGGGATTT
Organism: Synergus magnus; assembly: GCA_032275165.1. Taxonomy (NCBI): domain Eukaryota; kingdom Metazoa; phylum Arthropoda; class Insecta; order Hymenoptera; family Cynipidae; genus Synergus; species Synergus magnus. The sequence goes on from JAUESH010000043.1 coordinate 105,558, forward strand.
AGTGTTCAAGGTGTCTACTCAATTTCTGAAAAAAAATTCCCTGACTTTGAAGTTACCGACGTCTAGTCTGAAGACTAGTCACCATCCTGGTTATTTAATTTGTTAAAAAAAAATTAAGGACGCTTAAAAAAATTCCCGGACAATTCCAGGTTTTCCAGGGTGGCTAGACACCCTAAGTGTGAAATTATGTTTCATTGTGAATTTATAAAATCATGGTATGAAGCAGTTTCAAAAGGTCATTTATAAAATTGCAGGAAACAATACGCGGAATCGATAGTGCGACCGGAAGAAGTCGTTTTTCGCTGAATCGTTAGAAAGCCGAATGGTTGTTGAAGAAACTCTCGGACTTTTCGAAACTTTTTTCTTCTCACGCTGCTTTTGCAGTCAAGCAATCGATACTGACGATCTCGAAGACTGCATATTGCAAACGAGTTACTGTAACTTTTTGCAGTAGTTTCATTCAAATTTGCTGACCTGAACATAATGGTCAGTCTAGCTCTCGTCAGATTTCTTATGTAAATTGCTTACCGATCGAAAATCGTTTTGATCGCTTCAGGATGGAAGGAAGATCGAAATAAATTATTTTTTCGTATCACATCAATTGAATAAAGTATCTATTGAAAATCATACCAAGATGTATAGAAGAGAATAAAAAGTACTTCGGGAGGAGAAACTCACCTGAAACAAAGAAAGAAACAAATCTATTAAAAATTGCATTTAAAAATTTCTTATAGGTTGTACAATTAATAGATTAGTTTGAAAATCGATTATAAAGTAATTTCGGTTTGAAAATACGAAATTCTTTTTCAAGCTAGTGTATTTGTGAATATTTAGCAATTACATCATTGACAGTGATGAATCAGTAAGGATTGATTGGAATGATAATTTTTAATTGAAGCTAAAGCAATTTTTATCGACTATGAATTGTGTGTGTAATAATACAGAATCGATTACAGCGAGTACATCTTGTGCATACATTATGCTGGCAATCTTTAAACGTGAGAAAAATAGAAACGGTTGCACGTGAGACCTTATGTGATCCCGAATAGGTCAATAATCACGTGTATGCGTAAAAGCGCCAAGATATTACTTTTTTGTTATTTCCTGATGCATTTTAATACTTTAATATTTCGTTTTTATAGAAGGCTTTAGTTTCATGAAAAATTATCAAGTTTTACGTGTAAAAAATTAGAGTAGAGGTTCAAATGTCACATTATTTTCATGTCATTCTAATGCTCAATATTTATCACTTTTTTTAATTGTTAGAAAGGCAATTTTTATCATGCGAATAAGTCCATTATTTCTCTGATGGAAAAGTTTGTTTTACTCTCGAGGGAAAATCACTTGAGTAATCTAAATCATCTCGTGTGATGCTGCGAATCCGCGGTTGATTACTCGTCGTACGTTGGCAACCACGAATCATAATTTTCACTCTCCTTTGATGGGCACTTTCGATCTCCGCATCCTGAACTAGCGCATCCTTAGATAATCGTTTCCACCGAGGAAAATGAAGAAAATGAAGAAAATAAAGAAACTGTTGAAAGAAGGAAAACAGGAAAGACACATGAGTTTTATCTCACATGTGGAGGGTAAATGGCGAAGCATTACCTGTATAGTACAGAGTATATATATGTATAACAGTATATAGTCTGGTTATAGTTAGTGTAGTTATAGGGCGGGTCTGAGGGTCTGAACAGCGTCTAATCGGCTGCTCTAACGACCTAACTGAGTACGCAAGATGCCCGTTAGTCATAGTTGAATCACGATACGGTGATATACACGGACCTCTTGGAAAAATCGCTCTCAAGACTTACGGCGAGTTGTACACGCGCCACAATTTTATGCCCTGTCCGACGGGTTTCCGCATTCAGAAAATATAACTACTGCGGTTTGACCCAACTCGAGATATCTTACACTTTGCAAATTACAGGCACCAGGAAATTGCTACATTTTGTGAAATAAATCTGCTTTGATATATGCTCGAGTCTTCATTATAACGAGATAATTTTACATAAAAATGGCTTCCGGAACATAATTAATTTTGTTAATGATTGCATCAATTTCATCTTAGAAATTGAAGAGTCTTGATTACAGTAATATATGCCTGATAAATGAATAAATCACTAAAGTGCTTAATAGAAAATTTGTAAATATATATGTATTTAAAATACAGGTCAGAATGCAATCCATTTTAAATTCCACAGTGAATTATGTCATGAATGAACGATAAGATAAGCGAAAACGATTTTATTACTTCATGGCTAATACGTTAAATAATGACTTATTCTTCCTTTTCGTTTGAAAGATTTCTTTCATGTTCAAGTTATGAAGAAAACGTGACTAAAAATGAGAGCGGAAATAGTTGAATCAGCTTCGTTCTTGTATTAAAAATGCAATTTTTTTCTACCAAGTTTCCAACAAACTATATATTGGAAAATATAACTCGCATTTCCGTTATTGAACAAATTGAAGCATTGTGGACGTTCATGTTAAGTTTTTATTGTCGATTACAGAGATAATTAAAACAATCACGAAAGCACGTCAATGTGAGGTTCAGTTGATTATAGTTGTATTAATTAATTTTCTCAATAATAAATACATCATCAATATGCAAGTAAATCGAACTGATGAGGTGATGAAGAATCTAGTTAATAAATCACTAATTACACGTTAATCGAAGATAGTTTCATATCAATTAATTATTATTCAATACTTCAAAACTACATTTATTAAATTGCAAATTCAACCGACTGATGAAATGTTTCCAAGAAATTCATTAAATAAATGACAATTTTTCTCAGTGCATTAATAATTAAGAGTAGGTAATGAAATAAGTCTACATATGTTTGTCGTAATTTCTTCACATGCAGAGGAAGAGACTGCTGCCCACATTGTACAATATAATGACTATAATGCACATCAAAGTGATCTTACGTAAACACTCGAAACACATGTCTTCTCAATGGGAAAATAGAGGTTCACACAAGGTATGGTCTTTTATGTCTGATGTGTTTCATAAAGAAAAACTGTGTTTTAAGTTTTCAATTGTAACGGGTGCACTTTGACAGACAATTTATCAGTAACGAGCCTTAGACAGTGACCTTCTACTGTCCGTTAGGTTGCTTATCGCTAACAAGCGTATAAGGTAACGATTATATTAAGGCAAATTTTGAAATGTTAACTAAAACAACAGGTAGCCTATCTTTATTCGTTTAACATTTAAAAACATGCAACAAATTAAAAATTGCCTTGTCTATATAAATTTTATTGTTTTGAAACATGCACTCTATAAAACTTCATCACGCTTCACTTTGGTGACTGGACGAGAATCCTTAAAAAATTCATAGGTAAAGGCAAATAAGAAAGATTGTAATTTCAAACTGACACATGTACACACTCAATTTACGGACAAAAAAAGATTTCTCGACATTAACCGTAATACCTTCGGGTAAAGTGGGCCTGACGGCGCATCAACTTAGAAACAATTCGAACAATATAAATAAATTGTATATTTCGCCGTGAACGGGAAGTGAATTTTTTCTCAGCATGACCGACGGGAATTGCATCCGTGCTAGAGGTGCGTTATTCTATTTTTAAATAAATTTCTTCAATCCATCCGCGAGAAATAGCGCGCATAACTGTTGTGCAAAGCCGCACTGGTCTTATCGCGTTGTCAGTCTACCGTAAACTTAACTTTACGAGCCATACCTTAACGCATTCGATTTTTCGCGTTCCTAAACTTTATTTGTCTCGTCAACTTAACGGTTTTGTTAAGTTCCGACTTTCGTGTACGATATTGCATCTTGAAAACAGATCTAATGATCCATTTTTCAAAACTGTTAACGTTGGTCTTTCCCATCGTTGAGAAATATGTCAGTTCTCAGGATTATATGATTGGTTTAGTGAAGAAAAAGATTATAGAGCCATTTGGATTTGTTCATCTACTTGTTGAAAAATAAATTTAAAAAAACAGGAAGTATATCTCTTTTGAGCTTAACTGTGCCTTTTTTTATCAGTTAGTTCTATGAAAAGTGGTTTGTGCCTAAAGTCAAAGAAATAATTTAAAAACAAGATTGAAAATAAAAGATGTATGCATGTATTTTAAAAAAAGACTCAAAAGAATCTCTTGTCTTAAAGTAGTTTACATATATTCCTCTTCTTTAATGCGTCACTCATTGTTAGTAATATTATATGTGCACGACGTAGCTGCTGTAAACATGTTAGTTACCAAAAAAAGTCAATGCTGGCATATTTTTTACACTATTGATTAAAAATCATATTTTTTCGTCCGTTTAATTTATAACCATCACTCCTTGCTCTAAAATAAGAGCAAATTTCTCCACATTACCATGAAATATATTTAAATAGGAATTAGTGATAATTCAAGTATGAAGTACAACATACAGGGACATGTAATAAAATCAGAGTTTTTTTTATCTATACTATTCCCTCGGGCTAAAATTCTTCAGACCAGCTGTTAAAAAGGAAGCTACATTTATACCATGACATTGCCTTAAATCATAATCGATCGAATGGAGCAATTTGTCTCGTTCTTCTTGCAAATATATACTACATTATGCTGCTTGGATCGAATAAATTAATAAATACAGCTATCGTCGCCTTATTTGCTATTTGAACCATTCCAACAACTGTTCTACAGATCCTAAATCACCCGTGAGCCTAAAGAGCACAGTAAATAGTATAGTACGCACTATAAACTCTATAGTTGTATAACCATGGATGTCAAAGCGGTTGCTGCTGGCTGTTGCCTTTTTTTGTCTCTTCCGAGGGAATAGAAACGATAGTGAATTAGTACAAATATCTATGTGACCGAAGAATCAAAGGGGTTGGAAGTAGGATTTGCATATTTGCCAAGCGTTGAGTAAAAAGTATTATTTACGAGCCGAGCAACCAACATGTTGGAGATGTTTTAACCTTGTATAGTACCGACAAAGGTTCCCCGAGCGTCGACACTAAGCTGGGGTAATCAACGACCCCACCTGCTAATGCCTCTTGCGAGAAAAAATACTTTCGCGTGTCACGACATTAATCAAAACTACCTAATGAGACTTTCGATTCAATCCTCTTCCCTTAAAGTTTCTAGGTGCAAAAATTACCTTTATCATAATGGATTGTATAATTGATTTTAATCATTAACATCTTACTTTAAACGATGTGATTTGAGTTTAAAGAATATATTTTTTTCAAACTATGACAAATAACAATATACGCTTTCTCTTAAAATTGTTTTCATGCAAAGTGATCGTTCAAAGAAAAACTTTTGAGCAAATCGGAAGGTAAATCGGTCGATTTACTTTTGATGGGATCCAGAGTGAACAAATTCCTTCAGAATTATTCATTTTCAGATAAAAAGAATTTATTTCAACACGCAGCGGGTATTAGGATTCTAAACATATTTGTTACTTGCCGCGAGATGATTAATGTAAATATTAGGTAGATTGAGTTTATAATTTTACAAAAGAAAAGTGTTACCATGGTGACACTGAACCAAAACTACCCCTTATTTGAATGAAATTAAGTCATAAAGGGTGCATTTTATTATAGGTCAATTGCACACATGAATCCATGTGTATTAGGGGTGGTCCAAAAACACTTTTTTTTATAAAGGGTAACAATCCCCACCATTTGATTCCAAATCCGAAAAAAGAAACTCCCTTTTTTTTATTTTGATTTTAACACGTGCTGGTTTTGACTTGACGTTTCCCATGTAAATTGCATGGGGAAAAATCACTTTTTGGAATAATTTTTTAGGGTTTGGGAAAATGTTACGAGAAAATATAGAGGTTTGTTGAGAACTATCCTACGAAGAATTTCATGTATCAGATATATGTGTTTGACACCGCTAACACACCCCTACGGTGTCTTGGAAACTACCCTTAAAACCAAAAATGTCATGACATTTCTTTTTTCGGATTTGGAATATTAAATGGTGGGGATTGTTGCCCTCTAGCACGAAAAAAATTTTTTTCATTCATTTTTGGACCGCCCTCATGTGTATATCTATTTTGAAAACATGATGTGACATAGCTTGAATACAAATGAATGCTATATGAATACTATATCGTACCTAATAGCCCAGAATTGAAAATACGAGATAATCCTCTTCTTTCCTGACTTTCGAAAACTTAGAACACTCAATACTCGCCCGAGCGAAACGTCTTGCGACACATGCATACGATCTTATGCCTTGTAGTAGTTAACTTTATAAGTTACTTTCTTTAAAAATAAGAATTATGAAAGCCCAAGGTGAAAGCACACTGTTTTTAGCTAATATCACGATTTTTGGAAATTGTAAGTTCTCTAATTGAGTGAATTAATCAAAGAAAATTAAAGGGTTTTCAAAGCCTGTAGGAGAATCGCGCGAACCTACCTACAGTAACCTGCGCATAGCACGGCCGTGCAGCAACTGCCGTAACTACTTGCCGCTGAACACTGAGCAATTTCAGTCGGTTCGACCACCACCGGCAATAACTACTCTGCGCGGGATTGGAAACGCTTGAAGGAATAGCGTCAACTTGAGACACCTTCAGGTATCGTATTTACGAAGATGTTAGTAAAATTCTGCAGCGCTAACCTGACTCTTAAATAAAGTAAAAAAATTGCATATTTCGAAAAATTTGATAAATATATTAACCGCAAGTCGCTGTGAAAGAGAAAGCTAAGAATCATTTCGAAAAGCCGACAACAATGAAAATATCGAAATCGACAGTTTTCTGGATTACGCATTTGTTAGAGAAGGAATATTAATTCCTTCTTTTATGCATTATGCATTTGTTTATGCATCATAATCCAGAAAACTGTCAATTTCGATATTTACATTGTTGTCGACTTTTCGAAATGATTCTTACAACAGGGTGTCTACTTAATTCCTGAACAAAAATTCCATGACTTTTCCAGGTTTTTTCCTGGTATTTCTAAATTTTTCCAGGTATCATTTTTGGACATTCAAGTATGGAACACGGAATTTTATAACACCCCCCCCCCACCCTCATTACAGCATTATCTAATATGTAATTGTGAAACCCCATTTTTTGTACACATTTTAATTTTTAAATTATAATTATTTAAATTTAGAAAAAAAATATAACGGGTGATAAAAGAGAAATTCACCCGGCGTTGCTCGGGATTTTAAGATACTTCTTACTGTA
>JAUESH010000043.1:117514-146491 GCA_032275165.1 Synergus magnus
AAATCGGTCGTATAAATAGCCTCGGACAATTGTCCGCCTGCACCGGTCGGGCAGGCAGAGGTATAAATGCACCATAAAGTCATAAACAGAACTGAGGGAAGCGTCCTGTAGAGTGCGCGTGTGTAATTGCATTTCGAACGGAAATAACGGAGAGGCCATCTTGCAAAGGACATTTATCACATTTATGTTCTCGGCCATTTTTGTTGCGTCGACGTAAAAGTACGGCCAGGGGCCTTTGGTCGTAACCAGTTCTCAAGTTTCTTTGTGTCAAGACAGTGCTAGGCGGTCGTGAACCTTTGCGAACTTGTGCATAAACGACTTTATTCATCTTCATTCTTGTATTGAGAGGAAGGGTTCATTAAATTTCTTGCGTTGCCGAGTTGAAAGTCAAAGCGAGTTTCTGCGACAAGGCTACGAAAACTACGCACCGAGGCGGAGTAATATGAGTAATGCAGCCAACCAGAATGGATCAGGTCTAGAGCAGCAAGTACGTACACATGTGATTTTTGCATTTTCATCACCCTTCATCCTATTTCCCACTCTTTAACGATTTTGATCATTTCCAGTCCGCCATTCTCTTACTCCGAATTTCTGCCCATCACAAATTCTTCCATCCGTCTCCTTTATAAAATTTGACTCCTCTTGTGGCCAGAACAATGTCGGATCTCTCGACCTCAATAAATAGGCGAGAGTTCTTGCCATTCATCGAAAATTCAGTTCTAGGACACACGAGGAAGTCGTGACGTCTCTACGCGTAATGGCCGCCATCAATTCCTCGAACGGCATGTTTCTTCGTTCTGGTTTTTTACGCCACGTGAATCCCAGTTTCATAATTACATTAGTTTATAACGCGATTGTCGAGTAGCGTTATTTTTTCTGGGACTTTCCGCTTTCTTTATGGCTCGAGGAATGATTTTTATTCCCTTTAGGATAGTGTTGCAAGGATATTAATAGTTTTTCCTGCCAATCCGTTAGCATGAGTTGATTTCATTGTTCGGAGTAATGATTGGCAAAGTGACGAAATAGAGATCGATTTGTCAGGAGAGTTGCTATGTACTTTTTACTAGGAGCTTATTAGATTATGATGACTGGATGAAAAAGTGGATACTTTTATCTTGTTTTCGAGAATTTAACAGCTTGTATTGCACTGTTTTTTTATCGAGGTGCTTTTTTTAGTTATAAAAAATTATTACTTGTGAGTCATATTCCTGTGACTCATATTTTGGGGGTTTTTAGTGGAGCTTGTTATACTCCGTTTGAAACTTTTCAAGAAGAAAATTATTATGCGAGTTTTTATCACTCTAGGTTTTATTTACTTTAGAAATTGGTCATTTTTTAAAAGCGGCTTATGTGCGCATGAACTTTGAGCTGCATTCTTAAATATGGAATAAACTAAAATGATATAAATTAATGCTAGCGGAGCATTTTTTAAATTGGAAAGCATAAAGCAATCCTATCTTCAAAAAAATTGTATGATTAAAATTTAAATACAACTAATGCGAGGAAATAGGCGTGTAAAAGTATTAGTTATTTGATAACCGCAACCTCTAGGGTATGCAAATTTAACATTCAACTTATGAAAAGAAACTACTACTACTTTAATTATATTACTTTAATTAAACCCCAATTGATAAAATTGTACATTCACAAAGTATTCAATGAACCTAAATTTAAAAAGTAATCTCAATTTCGTTATTTCAGTTAGCTGGTCTGGACTTGCAGGGCTCCCGCCAAGGAAGTGGGGGTCGATACGTGCCACCGCATCTACGCAATAAATCTGGCCCAGGTTTGTTTAAATTTTTGTTATCAGTCTTTTAACAAAAACAAGTCACGAGAAGGTTCTAAATTTTACAATTTTTTCTTGAGAATTTTCCTTATTCAATACATGCTTCAGTTACTATTCCAGTTTATTATTTTTTCTTTGCACATTAGTTATCTGAACATATGCTAATTTAGGAAAAAAAAAATTCTCTCAAACAGATAACTCGCCACCTAGTGACGATCAGCCTTCCAATAACGGAAGACCGGCATACGGTGGTGAAAGAGGTGGTGACCGAGGAGACAGAGGTAGAGGCGGTGGTGGTGGTGGAGGAGGCGGCGGCGGCGGCTACCGGGATTCTCGTAACAGTCGTGACGTTGATTTCGGCAATTTTGGAGGCCGTAATCGTCGCGGAGGTCCTCAGGAGAATGGAAGGGACTACCGCTATTCGGAAGGTCAGCGTGGTGGCGAACGTCCTCCCAGTTCCGGAGGAAATGATCGCTGGCAAGAACAATCTCGAAATGATCGCTGGCAGGATAACAGGAATGATACCAGAATGGGAGGTTCCGGAGGTAGATGGAACGGTGACAGGGAGGGAGGCGGCGGCGGCAAAGGTGGACGAAGTGAGGTCGACTGGACCATTCCAACAGCACGGGACGAACGATTGGAAATGGAATTGTTCGGTACTGGTAATACTGGTATCAACTTTAGCAAATATGAGGATATCCCGGTTGATGCTACCGGAGACAATATACCACCACACATCTCTTCCGTAAGTTATTGCTTTATATTTTAATTTTAAGCTTGAATCTGAATTTGGTATTGTCTTTCGTTGTCTAACGTACGAAATGATTGTTGTTTCAGTTTGATGAGGTTAAGCTGACCGAGATAATAAAGAACAGCATTAGCTTAGCTGGATATGACATGCCTACGCCAGTCCAGAAGTATGCGATTCCAATTATTATTGGGTGTCGTGATGTGATGGCCTGCGCCCAAACAGGGTCTGGGAAAACAGCGGCCTTCCTAGTGCCAATTTTGAATCAGATTTACGAGGCTGGGCAACCTCCCATCCCGGCATCTTCCGGACGTCGCAAACAGTTCCCATTGGGACTTGTTCTAGCCCCTACTAGAGAATTAGCTACACAAATTTACGACGAAGCGCGTAAATTCGCCTACAGATCGCGTATGCGTCCTGCCGTCGTTTACGGAGGCGCAAATATTGCTGATCAGATGCGCGAATTGGATCGCGGCTGTCATTTACTGGTCGCCACTCCTGGACGATTGGTTGATATGCTCACTCGTGGCAAAATCGGCTTACAAAATTGCCGGTAAGATATAGTGAAATAATTATCTAAACATTCATCAATCTCTCCTTTGGACCTTTTATTAAAAGCTAATTTTTTTCGTAGATATTTGGTACTCGATGAAGCAGATCGTATGCTTGACATGGGTTTCGAGCCCCAAATCAGACGTATTGTTGAAGAAGATAATATGCCTCCCACGGGTGAAAGACAGACGCTTATGTTCTCTGCCACTTTCCCGAAGGAGATTCAGATGTTAGCCAGGGATTTCCTGAGCAACTACATTTTCTTAGCCGTTGGTCGTGTGGGATCTACTTCAGAGAATATCACCCAGAAGATCGTCTGGGTTGAGGAACACGACAAGCGATCGTATTTGCTTGATTTGTTGCAAGCTAGCAATCTTCAAGAACCTTGTAAGTTTTTTAGTGAGCTACTCTTTAGTAAGACTGGTTTTAGGTTCTTAACAATTCTATTTAACTAATGTTTCCTACAGCTGCTGAGTCCTTAACGCTGGTATTCGTGGAAACTAAGAAGGGTGCAGATATGCTTGAGGAATTCTTGTTTCAAATGGGATACCCAGTTACCAGTATTCACGGCGACAGAACGCAACGTGAGCGAGAAGACGCTTTGCGCCGTTTCCGTGCTGGTAAAACTCCCATCTTGGTCGCGACTGCGGTCGCCGCTCGTGGACTCGATATTCCACATGTCACGCACGTTATTAACTTTGATCTCCCTGGAGATGTGGAAGAATATGTTCATCGAATTGGTCGTACTGGCCGTATGGGAAATTTAGGTAACATAGTTTTTACCATATTCCAAAAAAGAAGAGTATGGCCTCTTAAATGAATGTGCGATGTTAATGAAATGTGTTATTTTGTTTGTAGGTTTAGCAACATCGTTTTTCAATAGCAAGAATCATAATCTCGTGCGCGACTTGTTATCTCTATTATCCGAAGCTAACCAAGAGCTGCCAACTTGGCTCTCAGGTATGAGCTCAGAGGCTAGGCACACCGGAGGAGGCTCACGTCGTCCTGGAGGCACAAAGAGTGGTCGCTTTAGTGGTGGGTTTGGTGCAAGAGATTATCGTCAAACGGGTGCTGGCGGCGGACCTCCCCGAAGTAGTGGTCCTTCCAGCAGGCCTGGTGGTTACGGAGGTAATTTACTTTAATATTTGTCTAAGGAAAATAGATAATCGACAGGTCTCGGAGTATTTGACTTTATTAGAATTTTATCTTAAGGCAATTTATTATTTCTGGTTCTATTTAACTTATTTTGTAATTGTAATTAATATATTATCAGTATCTATTATTATCAGTATCAACCAGAAAACAATTTTTTACCGCTTCGTTTAAAGACTTTTTTATATATCACTTTAAGTCCTATGAAGAGTATAAAGAAATACAGTTTTCGATAAACTGTGGAAAAATTAAAATACATCTTAAAAAATATGAGCTGCTATGGGAGACATGACATGCGTAACGCCACTAGTACACACAAGATTTCAAATTCCAATTCATATTCGAAATTCATTCATATTAGTTTGTAACAGCAATAAAAAAAGGTAACTCTTTTCTTAAGTTGCTTTTCCTAATTTCGATCCTCTTTCAAGAGTTTCTTTAAATGCTTTTTCTTATATATGCTTTTAAAGTGAAAAGCACTCAGATTTCAATATTTTTAAAATGAAGATTATGAATTTATTCGAATAGTATTTCATTTGATTACTAAAGGGAGGCACCAGAGAAATTTTAGTCTAAAAGTATATAAAACATTTTTCAGCGTTTCTCTATTTCGTTGAATAATTAAAATTTTAATGAATAAAATATTCACTCATGCCTCCACTTATCTAGCAAATAATTAAATATAAGATAAAGTAGAAACGCTAAGAAAATGTATTCTACAGTGTCTGTTATAGTCTTTTGACTGTTGGCTTGTATTTTAGATAGTAAAAATAAAAAAAAGAAAGGCTTTTGATTATGATATTGTGAACATTCTTTGAAATCAAAGACTTTCACAGTTAGAGGTTCGGAGTTTTCCGGACTTTTTTTTTCACCGAATGAAAAATTGGAGTCACTTAAGTAAAGAATTGCTTAGAGATTTAGTTTCTCGGTAACACCCTTAAAATATAATACATTCTATTTATGTATTTATTTTCTTCTTTAGGTGGTTATGGAGGTGGTTACGGAGGTAACTATAACAACTCGTACAATAATTCTGGAAACAACGGTAGCAGCAATGGTCCTGACTGGTGGGACAAGTAAAGCGTTATCAACAACATCGCTCCAACTATTACTATCATTATTAATATTCTACAAGCAAATTCAATTATATCTAAGAAAGACACAAAAACAGTACACACAACGGTACGTATGAGTATGAACGAACTACGCGGGACAGTGCAGGCGGTATGTCTTCTAATAGTAAATACTTTTACCGACTGCACGCATTTAAAATCTTTTACAAAAGAGGAAACTCATTTGAAACCGATTCCACAAAGACAGTTTTGTTCCTTTTATTTTGAAAGTGTTGTCGAGAAAACTAGGTCAATATTCTCGGAAGTGAATAAGGATCGCTGGGATTTGTGGAACTTGAATCTAGGATTCGACTCCGCGACTTATTGTGCCGGTGAATACACGTAGAGTAAATAATTCATCGTTAAAGAGTCAAATTGATCGACCGTTACTGCTATTTCGGTAATGAGTAACACACAATAGGTGGATATTTAGTAAAATTTTTAGAACTCCTGTCGGGACAATTGGGTTCGTTGTGACTTTATTAATTAAATATTATTAGCGATGTTCAGTGAGCGTCCTTCATGGCACTGGTGGCGCCTGCATTCCATATTTTCAGTTCGAGAGACTTTGTTTCGAATGACTGTTAAAAATGAAACTGATTTTTCCTCAAGCATGAGGCAGACGCCATACGCATTTAAAGCACGCGAACTACACCATCGCATAAGGAGTAATTTCTATTAATCTCTTTCTTGAATTTATAATTCAACGACGAATGGTACTTTGTTCTTTTGCCGTCCCCAGAGTCAGATAAAGTTACGCAGATAACTTGACGTTTCTACCTGGGAAAGCCACGCAACAGTTCGATCAGTCAAATGCTCGAAAGACGCGAACAGAAAACGTCTTGAATTACTTTTAGAAATATTTACCTTGAAAATCAGTTGCAGCTGCTGAAGGAAATTTTAGTTCCTTTTCTTATCTGTAGGGAAATTATCACATCCTCATTTTTCTGTAATATAGAGGTAAAGTGTCCTGATTATTCGCATACTTTCAAATCGCGATTTCTAAGAGTAAGGAGGGCGTTGTTTGAAGAGTAGTTGGACTGATTATAATCTATACAACGGTGATGTACAGAAGACAGTGGGAGAATCTGTGGGGATATTATAGAAAGAGTGGGATTTATAAGGTTGCAGTTACAGAAGGAATAAAACAAAAACAAAAGTGCTCGGTCGATGGATTCGAACTGTCTAAGAATTCGAGCCCTTCAGCCGATCAGGCACCAATGCGCATTCGTATGGTATTTTATAACTATTTATCAGTAAAATACGCTATATATATTATAAATAAACCTATTAAGTAATATTCATAAATACATAACGTTAAAGTAATTAAAAAAACGACTGTGATATCGAACGATCTTGTGACATTCAATTTCCACGTGAATTGATAAACGAACGATTAACAAAATACAAATATTAAATTAATTAATTTTATCGGTATTGAATGTCGGAAAAGAGTTAGCTCGCTTCTTTAGAGCTAAGAATGAAATATTAAGTCGTTGCGATAAATACAACAAGAACAAAGTGGCTGTTGTCCGATCGGGGAGGGCTGAACAAATAGCTCTTGTAGTCCTGGAAATTATATTTTTCGGGCATTGTTTCTACTTAAAACGAGGCTCATTAATGATACACGACAATGCTCGCAAGCGAGATTGTCACTGTTGTTAATGACAACGGTAGGGCTTTATGGGATTGTCGATATCCTTTATACAAGCATCGTGTTCTTATATAATCTACGTGAAAAAAGTACAAATTCGATTTGCGTGACAACTGACAGAACTTTTAGACTCGTCACAACTTATACCTATTATATTAATAGATTTATAGTGCAATTGCATGCGTGAGACGTGGAATGCCGTGTGCCAGTGGACCAAGGTGTGAATGCCACTCGACGGAGATGATTATTTCGACTAGCGTTGCGAATAAAAAACCGTTAACTTCCGGTAAAAGGTGACAAACTTATCAATTTATCCGTATCGAGATATCATTAACGTCCGAGGAAAAAAAAACTCTTATTATTGAATAGCGACTCATTTAGTTGAAAAATCTTTCTTCACACTAGGTCTGGGCGCAAGTTTGCTTCAGTCAAACGTACGCTTCTTGTCAAATTTCCCAAATGTATAACGCTTTCTTCGTAGTCTTTTTCTCTCCACAAATTTTTAGAGTATTAACTGAATTTAGTATTTGAATCTTAGCGAGAATAAATTTAAATGCATTGTGGCAATAGACTAGTTTTCCTTTAGGAGAGCGTGCATGCCTTAGTTTCCAAAGGCCGATGGATGATCAGTGATTGACCCTTTTTTGTCGCAAAGGATATATTCGTTTATACAGCTTTTCCTTTACGTAAAGCAAGATCAAACGTTAGTGTACAAACATTTTGGAACACGTGCTGTATGTGTATTACTCAGCTCAGTGTTCAGCCTTATACAATTTTAATTCCTGTTGGATACTGACTGAAAGCTAACTTGCTTCTCGAAATTGAATACGTATTTTTTCTCTTTGAATTTTCGGTTTTCCTTGCACCGTCGATTAAAATTTCTATACTTTTTACTCTTCTTCTTTGCAGTATTAATTCTAATAATAAATTAATATAATTATAACGAAATTTAGGAACAAATTGGTCGAGAAGCGGGTGTTGTGTCGGCTGTCCATCAGACTGCAATGAATTATTTTTAAATTAAATAAAAACTCAATTTAAACTGTTAAAAATAAAACGAAAAAATTCAAACTTTTTAAATGAATTTATTTATTAATACTTTTTATTTATTTCTGTTTTGCGCGATTTTTTTTATATAAACGATAAAAACAAAGTATTTGAAAAATACCCTTTGCGTCACGTTTAGTCCTCGCAGAGGTATCGGACGAGCAGCCTTAAGAAACAATTGCTAAACAGAAGGGGATGTAAGACGAGGGTTGGTGAAAATGACAAGCAAAAGAGGGATTATGAATATTAATTATCCTATAATATTATGTGTATAGAATGACGATGTTGACTGTGACTGCAATCATTACTGAGGAAGTAAATTATTACACAGATACACTAATTCAAATACACGTACACAATTTCACAGAAAAACACTTGCGCAGCGCAACTAGAAAAATAAATAGGTAATAAATCCAAGTATTTGAGTTTGCATAGAGCGAATGTAATTTGTACACACATCGTTTGCAAGGAGAGGTTCACTATTTTGCTCTGACGAAGGGTTCATTGTTGAAAAGACAGCACCGAGAATTAATACGAATTGTGCGTGGTCTTCACGAATTCTCTAGGTTAAAAGTAAAAGACGATGTGCCACAGCGTTGATCGCGAATCGCCGAAATTGAAAAAGAAGCATATTGCACATGACAAAAAAATGTAGACAAAATATCTAGGGATACGCGAAAAACGCACGTTGCAAAAAAGTAAATAAAACGTAAATGAGAAGGAAGTTTGTACGAAGAGGGATGGCAAAACTGTCTTCTATTGATAGGATTTACTTAATTAATTAAATGAGCGTCGCTTGCCGTTGAATCAAAGAACGCTGACAGAAGGCATGACTTGTTATTATTTACATATCTCAATGAGAGTTTCAATTCCTTTAATTATTGCATCGGTTGTGTTCGTTAATAGTAAGAAGGAAACAGAAATTCCAACCGCGACAAGTTCCAGGCTGTGTTTTGTCTTTCCACGTCGAACGACGCACGTCTTATTCATTATTTGTAACGTTTACGATCTGCTATGTAACTATTTTCGCTCGTAGAAGAAGGAAGCAAGGAAGAAAATAAATAAAAGAAAAGAGAATTTCAATGGAACGGTGAATGTACCATTCTGTCGATCTTTTACTAGTAATAAAACATTTACACGCTACATTAGTTGAATTGAAGATGAAAAAGAAAAAATAATAAAAAAGAAATCTAGCAGAGTGTATCAAACATTGTACTACGTCGTACGGGTATTGAATGAAATAATATAACGATATCTGAAACGAGTTCGAAGTTGTATGTGGAACGTATCATTTTTGCATTTAGCAATAGCTATGGTGAAATGTGTAGGTTTTGAGGAGAAAGTAACGAATTTATTCGGAGATTCAAGTAGATCCTATGATGGGCGTAAACGCTGTTTTAAACGCAATTTAATTTGGTTTATTTTTTTTTATTTGGCGTATTCACTACATTACTTTCTAGTGTTATGCAAAGTGACAGGAGAATTCTATAAATTAAATCACATAATAAAGAATTGAAAAAACTTATCTTTTGTGTATTGTGTACACCTTACTTATATTATTAGAATTAGAAAGATGTAGGTGTATAAGTTTAAGTGAAAGAATTTTCAAATTGTAGAAATACATATATATTACAAAGATAATTAACGTTTTTTAAATATTTTTTCTTTCACATTTATTGCATGATGTACTCTATACATATAAGTAATTTTTAATAACTTTGATTTTTTTTATTTTAATTATTTCTAAGTGGAATACGTGGAAATTCATGAAATATGAGGATATGAAGTAAGTATACATGTTTTAATTACGTTAAATTAGCCAAGATGTTTTTTTTTTTTTTTTCAAAATTTCGTGCTGCGTTCTCATTTTCGATTATTAATTATTTGTATTATTAAATTTTAAATTCGTGACCTTGATGCGCGTGCGCCAATTCTTCCACTCAATGCTGCCAATTTATTTTTTTTATTTACACTTTTTTTTCGTATTTATGGAAATCGGATTAACAATATTTTATTTAAAAAGTTTGGTTAAAGAAATTCGTAAACATGCGCAGGATATTATATATTTTCGATTTTTTCTACTGCACTGTTTTCGGTTCAAGATTTGAAGAAATTTTGAATTTTTTGGAGCTTTTTATTATTTAGGATTGGTAACTTGCATTTCACCAGAAGTCCGTGTGTAGACCCCTATTCGGAAAAAACCGCCCAAAGTTCGCGAATTCGTGACTGAGTGCTGATAAACTTTCCGAAACTTATTTAATTTCTAACTATAGACAATTTTTTGTATTGTGGTTTAAAGTTTTAGCTCAAGAAACTCGTTCGATCAAGCAGATGGTCGATATCCAATACGAACTTAACGATATCAGAGATTATAAGTGGCATACTCAGGATTGATGTTCTCGGATTATCATATTTTCAACTTATATTCTATGCAAACGCAAACGTACAAATCTTGATTACTTAACTGTTATTGTGGTAAGCAATAATTAAAACTATTAATATATTTAAAATAATCATTAGGTAAAGCAGGTAAAGTATTCAAAAATAAAACTTTTTTTGAGGTTATATTTTCAGAGGCACATTTCCGAATTTCGAATTTTTCACTGCGGTCCCTTTTTCCAAGTTTTGTTTCTAACCTTTCTATTCATAAATTCCACTTTAAAATCACTAAAAACCAATTAACTGATGACAAAATTTATACAAGTAATATCCGACATATAATGAAATAATGCATCATTAGAGAGGCACTTGGAAAAAATCATATATACATGTATATATGATTTTTTCCAAGTGCCTCTCTTCTATTACTTTTTTTTTTAAAATGATATAATATATTACTTTTTCAGGTTTATTCTTTTCGCCTGGAGGCCCGACAAAAAATGCATAAAACTAAACAAAAAAGAGAAGAGAAAAAAAAGGAGTAAAAATCAAGGTAAACCTAAGCTGAAAATAAAGAGACTCGTGAATCGAGGACGATAGATCGCATTCACATGATTAACAATGGGGCACGTGGGTCGTGGGTGCATTGAAAAGCTTCTCTGGTATAATATCGTATAAGGGTGGAAAAACTTGAGGCACGTAATCCCGGTATGTTTTGGACTCTGGTCACCCGTGGATGTGGATCCGACGTTTCGATTAAATGCGGATCGTTTCAGCATGTTCTAATACAAGAATAAGGGCCATCGAGTCACATACGACTGGCTGCAACTCAGAATTGAGAGTATAAAATACACCTGGCCAGTATCCTCCAAAGCCAGCACCCTGCTCTCTCTTCTACTTTCATCGCGATCATACTCTCTCCCTCCGTCCTTTTTTTTTCTTTCCCTTTTTCCCTCGCCTCTCTACAAACACTCACGGCTCTTCGCTTCCCCTCCCCCGTCCACCTTGCCCTTCATTTCTTTATCCATAACATACAGTCTTTTCTCCTCTTCTCACTCGTTTCGAGCATCCAATTCACTCACTCAGAGAAGAGCACGAGTCGAAACGTGCGAGAAATGCAGCTGGTTACTCTTAGAAAAGTGTTTACATAAAGAGAATGTTTTTAAAGCATGGATGATATAAAACAAGTTGAGAATTATGGGAAGTGAAGAAAAAATAGTCAGTAGTTAATTTTGTGTTAAGGGAATGTCAATAATCCGAGTAGAATCAAAATTTTGTAATCCGATAATTTATTTATGAAAATTCCCTCTTGGCTATTGATATTTTAAAACTTTAAAAAGTTTCGATCTTGGAAAATTTTTAAAAAAGTATCCAGGGTTTAAAGTAGATACCAGTAATCGCATGAGAACCGGTTTATATTTCCGGACTAAAGATAATTTTGTTTCCTTACTTAAACATTCTTAGGAAGCCAAGAAACTTCGTGCAAACTTCGTGCAACTTGGGTGCAAAAAATTTACAAAATCGTACCTTTTTATTCTTGAAACAGTTAAGATTCTTAAAATAAATGAAAAGAAGAACTTCAAATTCAGTAATAAAAACAACTTCAATATTACATCATCAGATAAAAAAAGTATAATAATAAGTTCTGGAAGTATATGTACCGGGTACCCCTTAGATTACTAAAAACTCTTTTATTCAATTTAACCTTCATAAATGGGTACATATACATTATATACTGCAACCATTCTATTCCCTGAACCTTTTAATTTACGACACGCAAACGCCACTTGCAGGAAGAAGTTCCTACATCTCTATATCTAAAGTCTATAGTTCAGATACACCTATTTCTGTAATAAAAACGAGATATAAAACCTAAACTAATATATAAAATAGATATAAAACCTAAACTAATAATAATAATTGGTGGGATTAATTTAATGTACCAGAAGTTTTGAATGTTCAAATTTCCCAATTTTATTTTATCCAGAAATATTGTTCAAAATAAAAATAGACATACTAGTAGTAGTAGAGGATAATTTCTGTAAATAAGGTGACACAGGATAAAAAAAATAGATATAGGAAATGGGAAATAGCAACCGATTGTTAATTGTTTTTTCAATTTTACTTTCACAGATCGCAAGGACGCCAGGATTACACGGTCCTGACTCGTGCTGCGTGTCCAGGTTGCGCGGCGGTTCTTTGACTCGTCGAGAGTCAGTCAACCCGGTGACGGCTTCCAAGCAAGTGCTGTCTTTCGAAGTGCCGCTTACCGGCATCGCGTACCTCGCGAAAGCGTGATCCGCGAGTGAATTCTCCGGTGCAAAAATGCACCTTAAACCCGAATATCATTTAAAATATTAATAGTTTATAAATCATCAAAGGAAGACATCCCAGATACAAAAACAATTTCTCAAAAAAAAAAAAAAAAAAAAACAGAAAAATTAGATTTAAAAAAAAAGACTCCAGACCTCTTGATAGTTGTACACGCGATTTAGAAGTTGCAAGAGGATACTTCCTTTTATCCGGTGATGCTCGAGATCTCTGAGCGATTATCCGCCTTTGAGCGTGCTTGTAATTAGAACCAAGAAAATTGCAGAGGTGGAATCAAAACTGGAGAACTGATGACATTGAGAAGATTGGACTTTGTAAAAAATTAAGAGTTGCCGGAAACTTTTTGCGAAACTGAAGTAAAGTTACGAGAATGCCTAAATCTTAAACTACCTATACTGGAGTGTTGCGCTCGTGCTGGCCTAGTGGGTAATTAGTCGAGTGAGTGTCCTGGAACGCTGGAACAAAATATAATGCAGAATAGTGAAGTGTGATAGGAAGTTTGGAAAAAGAGTTCTAAAATAAGTTTTTATTTTATGCCGGAAGTGGTTAGAGCAGGTAAAAATCGAACCTTGGATTCCACTGCTTCGATAAATCTTTCAATCAAAAAGCTTTCTCACACTGAAAGTCTAAGGATTGCAATATACGAAAAACGAAATAAGACGAAAGTCCTTCTCAAGTTTCGTGCTCAACGACCTATTTAAATCAGTAGCCTGAACCTCTTGTATTTTTGTCGCTGCTCCAGTTTCTGAAATCAATTTCTAGAATCTAAAATTCCTGAACCTTTGTCATCCAAATCTAGAAAACGACTGAAACTCTGAGATAAAACTAAAAATTGATGCTCTCTTTGAAAAATAAAAACCAAGAATCATCCCGAGAACCGGTTTAGGAGCTCACACGTGGGGATTGATTTATGAGTGGAGGGGCGAAGAAATTCCTGGATCCTTAGATCGCACCTGATATTTTAATAATTTATTATTAAAATATTAAATAGGTTTATACTGAATATTTAAGAATGGAGGAAGAACTGCGATGTCCAGTTTGCAAGGAACTTTTTAGCGACCCGGTTCTTTTACCTTGTTGGCACGCTTTGTGCCTAGGATGTGCGGTCAATATGCAGGCTCCACCGGATTCGCCCCCGGAATCGACAACGGATTCTGCAAATGCACCAGGTTCAGACCAGGAAGCGGATAAATTGTCGATCTTGTCGGAAACCGATTCTGGCGTCGTTTGCAGCAGTACATCCACGGGTTCTAGACCCGGAAGTTATGTGGGAACACCAGGAAATGGTGGTTTCCCACCCTCTGGAGGTACCCTCTGCTTGTCCTGTCCGGTTTGTCAGAAGACGGTGTATTTTGATGAAGGAGGTGCAAACAACTTGCCTAAATATAGGTCAATGCAACGTATTATTGAGAAGTACTTGGAGTCGAAGAATATCAAATTACAGTGTCAAATGTGCGAGAAGGAACCCAACGATGCGACTGTCGCGTGCGAGCAATGCGAGGTGAGATTTGTTTATAAGCATTAAAAAAAAACTGTTTGATAAGGACAACAAAATGTTTGGTTGCTATAAAGTTAACCAAATATTTTGTTGTCCCCACCAAACAATTTTTTCAATGTGAGAATGATTATTGTAGGTTTAATTGACATTGGAAATGGATCTAATGATAGTTTTCTACTGGATAATGACAAGTTTTAGAAACTATTATCAGAGCGGGAATAGAAGATATGATATTCGATATTCCAAAAAACTTGCTTTTCTTGATCGTACATCGGATTTCCAGATTTCAAAAATTGGAAGGGTAATTTCCAAATTATTTCAAAAGATTTCCGAGGATTACGTATAGAATTTCCAAGATTTCATTGACTTTTAAAATTTTTAGAGTTTTTAAAAGATTTTGAGGGATTTTGAAAGATTTTACAAGATTTGAAACAGTTTTGAGTAATTACGCGTGATGTTTTGAGGTTCTTTAAATATTTCAAGAGATTTTAAATACAAGTAAATAATTTATATGGAAATTTATTAAATTTTTTTTGTTTTTAATACTACATATTCAGCCAAACTGACTGAAGTTTCCAACTGCAGATCAAATATGCATAATATTATTTTGAATTCAGCTCTTATCATAATCCAAGAGAATCCTCTGAACAATATATTATTTGAAATATGCAGTAAATTTACTGAATTGTTGTTTAAAACGGAATTTCGCTAACATTGTGGTATACACTGGTACCAATTAGTATAATTATGAAATTTCGTGGAACCAGTTTCTCTCAATCTATACTTGACTCCATGCCAACAAATGAAAGTTTAGTACATATTTAATAGATAATTAAGAAGAATTAATTCACTGATTAATTATGTAATTTCAGACTTAATTCATTAATTTTGTCTACTCCTAAATTTTTTCATAATAAAATAATTCCTTGATCCAATTTAAAATTAAAACTAACCCATTTAAAACGGAACATTTGTCTAGTTCGCTTTTAATTCATTAAAACGTAATAAACTTTATGAAATATTCCTTTCCTACGCAAATTAACATCATTACGTTTATAGTAGCCAACAAAAGTTTCATTAACTTCGTTTGTGATTATTTATACTAGGAGATAAATCTCATATGTAATTGAAGATTAAATCAACATTAAATCCAGGATTCCAATCATTATTTATATTTAAGATTATCTCCATATGTACATTAGTTTTCGCAATTCTGGATATCTTTAAAAATTTATGTCAATGACTCCAGTAGTTCTTTTTGTTTGCTATAAACTGAAATTTTTATATTGCCCATTTTGAACTTTAATTTCGTTCAATTTCTTCTGGGAAATCCTGCAGGTAGCGAACCTTTTTCATTGAGCAAATTTCGTAAAAAACCCGATCTTACGATATATTACGTGCCAGACAAATTTATCAATAGGCGGATCAAGCGACCCTTAATCCCGGAAGTGTACAACATTCCAAAGAGGTACATTACGACCCCTGAAAGTATCCCATAATTTCATGGGATACAGTAACATGTTTAAAATAGATTAAGCTTAAGACTCTTTCAAAGTAACGATATCGAATAGAGTTTCCAAAAAGTCTCAAATATACCCCAACCGCACACTGAACTTCCGTTGCCGATCAATAGATATTGCCATACAATATTGTTGTAATGTTGTAGCCATATTGCGCGGAAATTTTAAAAAAATTTCGGAAACCACGAAAGAATCAGTTATACTTTTTTTATATTTATAATCGAATGCAATATTGCGTGTTGTTGAGGTATATATATTATACTTGAATCAATATTTTAGAATTAATCCGGACACGTCATTTACTTCTGAATTTAATTATCTAGTCTGAATTCTAGAAATAAACGTTAAAACAATTTCTATTTTAGTTTAAATCATTCAAAATATTCCAATTTTCGAACATTATACATTCTGCATATAAATTTTAAATTACATTAAATGAGATTCGTATTAAATAATACATTTTTTTAAATTGAATGCTTTCCAATTTAAGAATAGTCTGAATTGAAAATTTCCATCTTTAAATTACGGATTAAATAATTCAGAATAACCTTTTAAGTAGGACGTTCCTAGTTTCGAATTCATTGAAACTTGACCCTTACAATTTGAATATTGTCAAACCCTTTCTATTTTAAACGTTTTCGATTTCTTTGTTGCAATACAAAAGCGTCTTCAATTCTTCTCTTTCAATCTAATTGGAAATCATTTACAGTAATTCAGGGCTTCTAAATAAATTATAGGTGACTTTTTTTCAATTTTCAAAGGCTTTCAATGTAACCTATGCATTAAAAAATTTTTCAATATTTGTAATTTAGAATCGAAAGGACGTTTTATTCAATTCTTCTTAACTCTTTTAAATTCTCTAAACTCTTTAAAGTGTTTTTCAATTCTTTTAGATTCGACTAGAATTCAATAGAATTTATAAAATTATTACTACTACGTTTTACATGTGTTATAATATAAGATTCCTATTCCAATATTGTAAATTTATATACATTTTCATAGTAAAAGTATTGTAAAATTACAAACATTTCTAACAGTGTTCTTTTTAGATTCTTCTGAAGCCCCTTGATTTGTTTTGAATTCAGCGTGAATTCTATTAAATTATTTTTAATTCTTTTGAAAATTTTTGTATTATTTTAAATTATCCTGAATTCACGATGAATTATTCTCAATTCGTTTTGTTGCACAGAAAAATAAATTCAATGTTTTTCTTATTTTGCTCTCTTACGTCGAGAGAATTTCCGACATTTTCGAGGACCATTTTCTTCGTCGTGATTTACAAAAAACTTGCAGCAAGAAGCAAGATTTACATTAATCGATCTCTGATTTCTTTCAGGTTCTGTACTGCGACGCGTGCAGAGAGTCCTGTCATCCGAAAAGGGGACCCTTAGCGACCCACAATCTGGGCCCACCGCGGGGCAGATGGCAGTCGAATGGGGGGAAAAGTGTTCGAGGTTCTAGTCACGACTGTAACCTCGTGTGTCCCGATCACAACGGCGAATCCGTGGGCCTTTATTGTGCTCTCTGCAAGATAGCCGCCTGTTCAAATTGCCTGAGAGATCGACATGCAGCCCATGCCCTCGATGTTCTACCCTTGGCAGCAGCTTGCAAGGCCCAAAAGGTACGTGCCATCTCTTTGTATATAGATTCATAGATTCGACCAAAGAACACCCAATTCGCCTTGTTTGACTTTATAAATCGTTCAGCTTATATAAAAGTCTGGTCGTAATTGGTTCTATTCTTCAGAGAAGGGGAGGAATTAAACAGTTTTGGCTCAGTTACTCATAGTGTTTACAGGGTGGCGACTTGACCGCAAAACCGGGAATTGACCGGGAATTTAATTAAAAAACCGGGAGTTTACTTCTGATCGCAGTAAAATTTAAGTTTTCATTCTTTTAATAATTATCTATACTGATATATTGAGAAAGTATTTTTATTTTTTCAATTATATAAAAAAAAAACACAATTTTTTGCTCTTTTGTGTTAGATGATGTTTAGAACGGAAGTCATGAATTAAAATAAATCTTTGCACTTTGCAAATGACCGAGAATTTGAAATCATCTTCCGAATCACCACCCTGGTTTGGAAGTAACGCGTTACTACTTTGAAAAACTAACGGTAACGGTAAAGACTTACTTTATTTTGGTAGTTTGTAACGAAAGATCACGTTTTCGCCCGTTACTTCAACTTTACTGAAAAAATATGATTTTTAAAATTTTTTGAAAAAAATTCACCGTTTCACGGGAATATTATTAGTTTTGGAGTAAAGCGTAACTTTTAATGACGTTACTTTTAATATCGTTTTAATGACGCATATCGTTTTTTAAAAGTGACTGCATAATCCTGGAAATAAATGTGAGGAAAGGGAAAATTAATTTTTTAAATTGACGTTAATTAAAGTATATCATGAATTTCTATTCATGCTGCGTAATTTTTCGCAAATATATGTTTCTGCTCAAGTAGATTCTGAAAAAAAACTTAAATGAGGTACAGAATTTAAGCTACTCTCTTTGGGCCCAATTTAGAAAAAAATTGGATGGATCCTTTTTTTGTATTATTTGTTCGGAATTTATCGTCAAAAGATTTTTTAAAAACCCCATTACAGGGCTTTTGAGATGATATTTCAAGGGAAAATTTGCCTGAATTATTCACAGAGCGTATTATGTAAATGCATATTTAATTTCGTAAATAATTCCCTTTTCATTTAATTACTTTTGCTTCCTGTTTCTTTTTTCTTTATTGGCTATCTCCCAAAAGCGATGTTTTCCTAATCGAAACACAGGTTTAATAAAATAACAAAATCCTTTACATAATGAAATAATAAAATGTCTCCTTCAAAACAATTTTTTCACCGCAGGGAGTAGCAAATTGAATTCAGCTGGCGTTCTCATAAGGGATTTTTTTAACGCGAAGCGGAAAGAATGAATTCAGCAGTGGAATAATCGAGTGGGCTAGAGTTACAGAAAGTAAGGGTTTGAAACCGACGATATTCCTGGTGCATAATTACCGGCTCCCGTTAAAATCCCCGTGGCGAATAACGTGCTTGTTTGAAACTTTATACCACCCAGATCGAGAACCCAACCCAGAAAGTGGAGAATGGGCAAAGCGGTTCACGTGGAAAATACTCTGGTGATCCAGAGGTGTAGCTCACAATGGCCGTTTATATATCTATTAAAAATTTTAGACCACATTGATATACATATAATGTGTAGTTAAGCAATTATTCAGGACAGGATGTCCTACCAACCATAACTCCATTGTTCATTCGCACTGCAAACGAGATCCGAAGTAATAATTTCTGCTTCGTTGATGATATGATAATAATAAGCAATGATGAGCTGTCGTAATTGCATTGAAACAGGTTTTTATCCAACTTTTCAGCCAAGTTATCAAGCTCAACAGCACGTGAAATTATTCGGCAATAATTTTTCCGTTTTTCGAGATCTTTTTTCAAAATAAGAGAACTAAAAAAATTGCAAAAACTTAAGGGATTTAATGATAGTTCCGAGAAATTAAAAAGATTTCAAACAATTTCAAGGAATTTTAACGGATTCTCAGAGATTTTTAAAAATTCCGAGGGATCGTAAAGAAATTATATTTTTTAGGGGTTAAAAAAAAGTTTCAAAGTATTTCAAGAGATTTCCTAGAAGTACAGAGAGTTTTAAAAGATTTTAACAGATTTTCAAAGAACTTGTAGATATTTCAAAAAATGTTATGGGATTTCAACCATTTTAGGGATTTCAAAAAATTGTAAAGGATCTAAATCGAGAGTTCATAGTGTTTAAAAATATTGCAAGGCATTGAAAAGAAATTTCAGACGCCTAACGATTTCGAGGGATTAAAATGAAATTTCAGGGTTTCTTTGGAAGATTTCAAGGGGCTTCTAAAAATTTGAATTACGATTAAAAAATTAGTTTATCAAAACAAAAAGCTTTAGTAAGAGCGCGCTAATCTTTTGCAGACAGAAACTTTTTTTGCCTCTTTCTAAATTGAAAATTCGATTTTGAGAAGGTTTTCTCTCTCTTGAAAAATAATTAGTGACGCTGTATGTCCTTCCGGAGTGACACCCTACATTTATAAGATACCAGCCCACGATTTGAAATATCTCATTGTCTGTGATGTGCTGTTGGCCCACATTGTTTCTTAGCATTGACCTCGAAATCCTTTGTTCTGAGTATGCATCACGATGAGAGACAGAGGGTCTTCATTGGTGGTGCAATATGTCGATTGTTCGGGCGACAGCTGGTGTCGATATCGCGTGTGACGTGGGTGTGTCCGTCAATTCAAGCCACACTTTGACCTACACAACACCTGGTCACTTCCTGGCACATGGATCCTGCCTCCCCTGAAGAGAATCATTTCCTCTATGATCAATCTGATAAATTGCTAGTCACCCAGTCACACCAGCCTGGTTCCATTTGCTAATTGATTGCTGAATAGTAACTCTGCAATCTGCATACCCAAATAAATTCAATTTCAATTCCCTTTTACGAAAAACTCCATTCTTCTCTTTTTCTCTATGAATTCCTCAATTTCAATTTTCTCCAGTGAAAATCCACTCACAGAAAAAAACAGCTTTTCATTAATTTAATTTCTCTCAGGCTGCAAACCACTTTTATATTAGGCGTTCTGAGCCAGGGGAGTCTGATTGGTTTTATGTGAAATATCACTTTTCCAATTTTTATCTAATTTCTATGTTTTGAGACCCCCTGGGTGAGAAAAAACTGTTTTTACGCCGGTATCTGTCGTCTGTGGGCACGATAACTTTCGAAATCAAAAACGGTTGAGGAACAGAATTATTGGTCTTAAAAAGATCTATAAATTTTTTATTGTCCATTTTATGATGGGATAAGTAGTTATAAAATCAAAAACTAATTTTTTCCTGACAAAAATTTTCGAAAGAATTATCGGATTGGATTGGGATTTTGCATCACACTTGTTTTAATTATATACTTTATTAGAAAGGTACAGAAATATATACAGAAAATTGAGCGCGAATATTTTAATTTACTTTTTTATTCTTGACTTGTGGTATAATGATTCAAAAGGTTTTTAAATCATTAGTCATTTAATTTAATATTTTATTCAACTTAGGGATTCAGCAGATTAAATTTCAGGATTGAGTATAACAGATCTTGGTTGTGCAGCACTGTAGCATGTTTAATGAAAATTATTGCCGGGACGATTACTTCGCACGTTGGGATTAGGGTTCATTCTAGGTATATAGGAAGATCCTGTAAGCCAGGAGAGTAGGCTAATTACTAAACTATCGAAACCCGGTGCGTAGGGTAAATTCTCTCTCACATACGTGGTACAACCGCAACTATTGCTCGCTCGTACATCAAAATTAATATGCAATAGCATTTCGCCCAATCTGCGGGGCCCGCACTACCACACGCTGATAGGAAAATTAATGACCGTCGGATAAATTGACCTTATGTCGAGAGGCTCGACGAGAGTGGAAATAATTCTGCACCAAAATGTCACTCGAGATGCGAAGCGAAGTGTATATCCATGAGCTACAAATAGCCCTTATTAACAAAGAGATATTCGAGTTTCATATTAATCATTTCGAGTTCAAATAAATCCTCGACTGGTTATACATTTCGGGATCAAAGACAAACACCAGATATCAAATTAAAATTTAATATCATTATACATAGTATTAAAACATTGCGAAAAATTTTAACAGGGTTTCTATAAATGTGCAGAAACTTAAGGAAATCCGGGAATTGTTCGGGAATTGAAAATAAATCCGGGGAAAATCGTGGAATTGTCTTTGATTTTATTTTTGATGCGGGAAGTGGATTTCCGATAGAAAATTTGAACTCTCTAAATTCGAATCAGTGGATTTTCACTGAAAATCAGTAACGTACTTCTGACTATTTAAATTAGTGATTATTCACTGAAACAGTCATATATAAATAATTGATTTACCCATGTCAGAAATGACTGGAATTTTCAGTAATCGTCACTAAAAATTCCAGATCTTATTTGATTGGGTAAATCAGTGAAATACATATGACTGACAACCAAATTATGGAAACTATTTTAAAATCTAGGATCTTTAAATTGATGTCTGCAACTTAGACTTAATCTGATGCAGGTGACTGTATTAAATCTTGAACCGCGAATAACTCAAGACCAGTCATAAGATAAATCCAGTTGATATGATGCTAAAAATGGGTAATTCTGGACTGTCCTAAATTTCTGAAAATAGACGTCTAAATATGAGACATATATAATATATAATGATATTGGATCTCCATCTTCTTTTTCTCGTGAAATATGATATCAGCTTTCCAGGAGAATTTTAGATTCACTAATTGACGATTGAGATTGATGTGGTTAGTAGGACTGTCACAATTCGATTGGTGAATTGCAACGGATTTCACGAATTTGACAAAGTGTATGTGATGTAAATAGGCTAGTCCTATATGAGAGTGCATTAGGGGGGATATTCGATAACTTGGTAATTGGCTGTAAATAGGCAGCTCTAGGCCTTGTTTCTGACCCTTCACCGTTGCCCTACGTACCTGGCATTAATGGATTATTCGCAAAGTGAACGCTCGTATTAACGCCCTTGCATGCTCTCTCCTCAGTACCAAGTACAAAATGATCCAAAAGTTGAGCGCTCCTGAATAATCAGTTTCAATAATGAACATACCTAGGGAAAATCGCACTCCGAATATGTTCTTGGCAATTTTCCTCTTTTTAAACGCATAGTTCGGATAATTACCAATATTATTAAAAATAACTTTTCTTAAATTCAGCAAAAATAGGGAAGTAATCGTTTTGTTTTATTCTAAATTCCGTAAATTATTTTGCCCAACACTCTACAATAGATGTGACTTCGGTATTAGATCGGAAATCATTCCAAGCTCGCGTGCTTCCAGGTCTATTTTCTCGTGCTTCTAGAAATTCGATTTCAGCCACTAAGAGAATAATCGATAATCTTGTAAAAGCATTACATAAACTGTATAGTGTATATACAGAGACCCCATAAATAGAGCCTTCGCGTCATAAAACTTGGGCTTATGACGAAAGTGTGTCGAGAAGTGAAAGAAAAAAAAAGTGCGAACAGCGTTCACTATTCAGCCTTACAAAACTTCGTATCGAATTAGAGAACATGTACCAACCTACAATATTTTCTTCTGCATGAAATGGTAAGTACGCGAATTTTAGAATTAAACAGCGTTTTAAATATTTGACGTAACTAAAGGGGCGTGGTCAAAACATACAGTAATGGATAAAAGTGGGCAGGTCCAAGTAATACAGCCAACCATAAATGTGGGCGTGGCCCTTGGGTACAGTCAATGAAAAAAGTTAACGTAAATATCTTTAATTTACTGTCTGAGTTTGAATCGGTGAAAATTTTTTCTAATTTCACTGAGAATCGAGTTACTAAATGGACTGATTATAATCAGTAAGGAGAAACTTTTGCCTCACTGTTTCGTGGGCGGCACAATGTAGAAGATGTTAAAGACCTATAGGGATATTTTCGCTGCCATTAAATCTCGCATAATATGCAGTGTAGCAGAAAGACGATCCGGGATGCGATCTTCCATGCCGTGGGTTTTAAAGCTCTTTAAAAGAGTCACGCTTCAATTCTCGTATCACGAGGGCGCAAAGCGCACAACGGTCTTCAGGGAAAGGACATGAGATTCAGCCGGAACGCTCGATTGCCGATGTGGTGTGGCGTATACTATTGGCACGAGACTTGTCTTTGTGGACATGTACATTTATATACACGAAGACAAAAGCAGAGGAAACGAAAGAGGAGAATCACATTGCACGCTGTATAAGGAGAAAGATAGAGTGAGATAGAAACGTTGAAGAAACAAAAAGAGCGAAAGAAATAAAAGGGTCAGGAGGAATATAAGGAGAGTCTATAAGGTTCTAAAAGAAGGAGGTCGATCAGAATACAGAGATAAGACTTTTCTACTTCAGAGAAAAGGCTTAGAACCACAAATAGGCTTGCCTATTTTTAGCAGTTTACTGAAATTGACTTTTTTTAATTTAAATTATAGGAGTGGGACGTGGAGCAAGATTGCAAACTCGATATTTCTCAAATTGCTCCACCTTTTCCAGGAAAAAGGTTCCTATATTTTGTGATGTGAAAATTACTGAAATTAGAATGTGAAGCAGGAAAGAGCAAAATGGTTAGAGTTTCTGTTGAGAAATTGACTCTAATCGATTACGTGGAAAGAGTCGCTGGTAAAAATTGCAATTTCTTTGTTGAAATTCCTATTTCTGATTCCTGAGAAATAATAGAAGATTTGAAACTGGTTTAGAGAGAAAAAAGAGAATTAAATAAAAGAATGAACAAGCCAAGCCCTTTTGATATCAAGTATTAGGGTACGTATTATGAGCGAAGTGTATACTCACTCCAACTCGTATGGAACGAAAGCCGAACCTTCAATCTTGTCTTTTCCTTACTCTTTTCCTCTTTAATTTTTTTTCTTCTCACTCTTCTTATTTCACTCTCATCCTCTTTTCCACTCGTCGTCTCCTCGCGTCCCTTACCCTTTTATGCTTCCCTCATGAACAACTCGTAGTAGAGTACAAGAACTGAGAGTAGAACGATGGCAACCCTTCACACCCGCACCCAAGCCACAAGACAGGTCATTTGCGAAGAATATATACTTATGGAAGTACAGACAAGTACATTAAATATAGCTAACAGGAGTATAGCTAGAAGAGCTTATGCATTTGAGAAGTTGTGATTCGGATTATTGCATCACGGAGAGAATGATATGGTTCGGCCAACCATATACATAAATGGAAAAATATGAGGCAACCATATCTATGGTTGCTGCAGTCAAAGTTTGGTCAGCGCAACCATTCAGTTGCTTAGCTTAGTCATTTTAGCCTGACCAAACTTTAGCTGCAGCAACCATAAATATGGTTGCCCCATGTTTTTTAAAATGGGTATAGCAGTGCATACCTCACTCTATCCTTTGCCATGCTGTAGCAACCCTGTTAATATTAAAATATTAAAATATAAACTGCAAAAATTAAATACTACGCCATTGCATTCGATGACCAGTGAAACACAATTCACTCACACAATTCTTGAAACGTTCAACCACATTCATACAGATAAACCGTTCTACTTATATATATGCAATAAAGTCTGCGGTACTTTGTTTTGCATTCTGTGAATGATGAAGAACAAAGAGTGAGTAGTTGGAGAATATAGAAATATAGTTATATAGAAGATGAACTTAAAGGCAAATTGCAAAAGAGTGAAAAGAAAAGCAAATAAACAAGGAGAAAGAGAATGAGGAATGAGGAATAGGAATTGCAGATCTGGAAGAGGAAAACAAGTTTGCCTTTGTGGTTTTTTGCAGGACTACGTTTTCTTCGTCGTCTATAAGACGTTTAAATACATTACGAACAAGTTTCGATTCAGTGTATTCTGTACTGTACTAGCGTACTGAGAGACTTGAAACCGCCCTTGTGACAATCGTGATCATTTTACGAGACTCCATTCACATCCTCATAAAAATGGCGGCGGTACCGACCCTTGAGAATTTGCACTCATGTGCACGTGTAACCGCATTGTCGTTCGTGTAGACAACCGTACAGTTTTCTTTAAAAATATTCGTTAAATTTGAATAGGTATTTCGTTATTTAAACACATTTATCGGCATTTATTTTAGTACATTATATTGAGTAACAAAAAAAATCTCTTGAAATGTTTTTGAAACCGCTTAAAATTTCACAAAATCCTTTGATATCTTAAAATTCTACGAAACCTTTTAAGATTCCGAAGAATGTTTTGGGGTCCCTTAAAATTTCTTGAAATCTTTTGAAACTCAAGATGTTTTAGTGTTTTGTGAGTTATTTTAAAAATCCGGGTGTCTAGCGAATCGGGAAACCGGGAAAACCCGGGAATTTTAATTGACCGGGTAAAAACTGGGAAAAACCCGGGATTTTCATTTAGGACCGGGAATTTTTTGTATTTTATCGAAAAATAGACCTTTTTCTTCTTTTTCTACTACTGCTTTTTTCTACTTTTTCTACTTTTTATATTATGTTAAAATTTCTATTTCTATGTATACATTGACTTTCAAAAATCACAAAAAGACATCTATAAATTCGTCGAAGTAAAAAAAAATTTGTCCTGTAAAACCCCGGGAATTTCAAATTGCCTGATCACTAGACACCCTGATTAAAAAAATTACTATTTTTATCTTTCATTTAAGACGTTTTTAAAATTGTTCCATCATTATTTTGTCTTCTAGGTATTTATATAGGGTACTAATGAGATGTGGTATTTTTAAAAAGTAAATTTTTTCAATTAAATGAGCGGAAAATGACTATGTCTACGCTTTTGGTTTTTGGTGTGTGATAGTGTGTTTACGTGTATTATCTGCATGTATGGCAAGAGAGAAGCTCAGCCTCGCCATTTTTGTCGAAGATCACTATAATAGGCGCCATTCGCTCTCTTCTTGAACCATTACATGGCATACGTATACAATATACCTACACCATACAGCATAATACAGCATACACCTACCATGATTCCTCCCGAGTGCTTTTAAAGTGATGAGAATCGTTGAGAAGGCCTTGTTCAAATGTTCGCACTCTCTGCCTTCGCGAGGTCACGGTCGGTTCGTTTTTTATTCACGGATTGCGAAAATCTCTAAAAATATTTCTTCCTTTCAACCACCCTTGTTGAAATGCAAGATTTTATTTCAGATTTCTACGTTTTCATCGCATATATTTCCTTCCTTTTTTTTAGAAATAACATTTCTTTTAATACCCGTTTCAATAACTTAATTTTTAAAATTATTACTTAATTTTTAAAATCCTTTTAAGCGTCTGAATTTCATATTTAATAATTATTAGTTAAAGGCAATGAAAAGCAGTTTAAGATGCTAAAGTGCCTGGATAATTTTCTAGCACAATAATTGACATGGGTTTCTTTTTATTTTCAATTGAAAATTCTGTATGTGACAATTCTATTAAGCGTGATGAAGTTTATTAGGTGAAAATGAAGAGATATATTAATTAATTTCGATAATTATGAATCGAGAAATCTGGAAATTTAATTGAAACCATTGAAAACTAGTGCACTACGGATGAATCGATTTGATTAATGCAAATTATCAAAGAAGCTGGAGCCAGAATCCAGTTTAATCGAAGCTTGAGCTTTCATTGCTGCAATTCAATTATTTCAGACTGATTGGTCAATTAGGGATTTAAGCTTCACTTGAACTTTAAGTGGATAACTAGTACATCTACAATTCATAGTTAAATATGGAGTATTATTGATTAGTCGTTCGAAATTTCAATATTTAGATAAGATATGTTAAAAAGTGTAAATCATGAATTTTTCATTATCACTTTAAATCAAGAATTATATTATAAGATATAATACATATACGTTCCTACAGAAAATTTTATGCACTCAGAAAAAAACTTGGTTTAAATCAAAACTTTTATTTTAATAATTCGAAGTAAAAATTTCTTTCTATTAAAGAAAACTTTCTTTCTTTTAAACTAATTTTGTTTCATTCAAACAAAGTTTCTTTAATTCAAGAAAAGTTTTTTCTGGGTGTGTTATTGTTCAGAATGGGCTATGATTAAAATCTTCTATGGTGCACTTGTGGCGAATGTTATCGAATTTGGCGTCATTGATCTTTCATTATCTCTGCTAGTTTACTCTGAACACGCGTCCCTCACATCAATGATTCTGCCCAATCCTCTTACGAAGTTACAGGGGCTTTTAGTAAAAGCTCTCTCAATGTGACTTAGAAACTTACCAAGTTCCTGTCCTTTTGTGATAAATCAGATTACTAGGTCCTAATTCCTAGATTAAGCTTTTCTTCAAAATAATTAATCGATTTATGTAATAATTATCGTTTGGGGCAAGAAATCCGCATCCTTCTTCTGTCGACACACATTGTATATGATTTGCTCCACTTATCTATCCACATATCAAAATTGTGAAAATAGAAAATTGAATTCAGAACTTTAGAGTGATATTCTTTCTAGGATTTAAACTGTTTCGGTTAAAATTAGCGAACACTCAATTTCTGGGAGAGAACGTCCTAGAAAGGTGAGTATAATAATTGTCTGACGCTTGTCGAGTTCGGGTATGAATGATTTAATTACTGCTCGGACGGGTCAGACAGATTAAAATTTAATAATTTCGGAAATTCGTGATGTGAGAATTTCAGTATGAACGTAAAATCTGATTTGATCTTTAATTCGCTTGACGTTATTTTCAGTGGCTTATATTAAAAGGCTCACTAGCGACAATTTTTCAAAAACCTACCACAACGCAATAACATTCAATTGTTTTGGTTTAATTGCCCTTTGCTTTAATCGATATTTAGTTCGATTGATTACCAACGCTGAAACTTCTTTTCACTTCGTCTTTTTTTATTCTTCGTTGTCTTCATTCTCTAAGAAATTCGAATGCGGTGCACCTATTTTACGGAGTTCCTTCAGACTTGTTTCCGACGCGACGTGAAAATAAGAAATAATGAAATGACAAACTTCCAAAGACAGAATACAACGAAAGCCGGTTCAACCAATGAAAAGAGTCGAGGGGTAAACTGAAAATAGATGTTGGTTCTTGGGAAGCTGTGGTTAAGGGGGAGGAAAGGGGTGGCAAGTAAAGGAGTAAAAAGGGGGTGTTTTCAGAGAAGGGTGAAACACCGTGGGAATGAGACGAGCACCCACGAAAGGATTCGAAAACGTGGTCTTATAGCGACGAGAGAGCATAATAAAGGCACTTGTCGCATATAGCGTAGCACACTCTCGAATTATTATTCCAGTGAGGACACAAACCGAGACAAAAGAAGTCTGATATATTAAAATTTAAAAGCTTACGAGGGGAGCAGATTTAATTAACTAGATTTTTCGCGATGATTGAAATTAATATGTAAAATTTATAATATATAGAGAAGGGAGAAATTCCAACAGAGATTCGAAATTAATTTTAAATATAAATTTTCAGTTCAAGGACTTTCAAATATTAAATGCTTGATAAACTTTTAAATATTTCATTTACGATTAATAATGGAATTTTAAAAAAAATTGTATTAATTTAAATTTTGTTGAGAATGTACAAATTGTATTATTTGTTCCTAGTTTTCACAAAAGCGTTAAGGGCATGTGGTAATTACCATAAGAGCAAATTTATTTTCCGCAACTTCACGCTCACAATAATAAATATTTT
>JAUESH010000043.1:152520-164312 GCA_032275165.1 Synergus magnus
CATTACGAATCCAACCATATAAAAAACTCATTTTTGATAAAAATGCAGTTGTATAGTTTCTTCAGCAGGACGGCAGTGTTATGGAGGGAATAAAGAGAATAGAAAATAGAAAAGACCAATGTGAATGAATTGCAGAAGTTATAGGAGGAAGGATAGAGATAGAAGGAAAGTGTTTTAGATGAAGAAGTAGAAAGACGGGGTGAGGTGTAATGGAGCGAGTAAGTAAAATCAAGTAAGAGGTCAATGAGTATGAAATGTGGAAGTTTTGGGGGAATGTATAGAACAGAGTACAAACAACAGCAGTACAAAATAAGTAGAACGAAGGAATAGAGCAGTGGAATTATGATCTAGCTCAGCTACAACAACGTGGATGGAATCCCACCCAAGCTCTGATTACTTGAAGCTGTGCATGTGTTAATATTTCTTATTTGTAATAAAAATTTTCATTGAAAAGCAATATTTTATTATTCTGAAATGGATTAACAACCATCTCTCCCCTTCAGAATTTCAAATTCATCACAAATAATAGGAAATATTAAATTGTATAATAATCACGTTGTTGTAGCTGGGCTAGAGCAGTGATCAGTGATGTCCAACGCGAGGTTCTCGAGCTTCTCCTTTCCTCCTGTTTTTTCCCCTTCTCCGAGCGCTTCACCGAGAATTCTCCTCTTCTCGTTTCGACACTGGCTAATAGCGCGAGGCCCGAGCGTCCTTCGGGGCCGCTCGGCTTCGTCCGCCTGGCAGCCGAGGACACTCGGCTCACTCTGTACGCCACGCTGCCCGCATGAATCCATCAAAGGTGGTAAGAAAGGGGATTGACGAGTTGACAGATTTTTACTCATTTACTCACGCATTGGACATCACTGACCTAGAAGGAAGAACTTAGGGGGGGGGGGAGGCGTTTTAGAGGAAGAAGTAGGAAAGGGTAGAGAGAAGTGTTTTAAAGGAAGAACTAGAATAGGGTACAGATACACTGAAAAAAAAGGATAGCTGCCGTCAGCATATTCTGCTTAGCCTCCGCATGCTAGATGGTTGTGCTCCACATACTAGTAATATTTTGAGCCGAACCATCTTGGATAGGTGCGGCTAGCATCTATCAGTTAGCTGGCGTTAGATGCGGACGGTGGCTATCCGGCACACTGATGCTACATTGCAATAGAAATTAGACATCTAAGGGCTCGCTCCAGCGACAATCTTGATAGTAGCTACGGCTATCTCATGCAGTCTTGCTCCGAAGCATTATAATTTGTCGTTAGCGGAGGTACGGATAGGGAGTGCGAGGATCCACCGACAGCTATCCAAAGCATACTTGCTGCCAGTATCCTTTTTTTCAATGTAAGTGTTTTAGAGAAAGAAGGATAATTAGTGGAGTGATGCGGGAGGAGGATGGTGAGGGTTTCAGAGGAATTCAGAGAGGGGTTAATGGGGGTGGGATGAAGTATTGAATGAGTAGAGGATGGGGTGTTAGGGAAGGATTAAAGAGAATGCAGTAAAAGCCCAATGAGTATGAAATGTAGAAGTTATGGGGGAATGTATAGAACAAAGGGAAGTGTTTCAGATGAAAAATTAGGAAGGGATTAGAAGGATTGGTGATTAGGTACGGGAGGAGGATGAGGAGGACAGAAAAATTAATAATGTGTGCGATGGTTTAAGAGGAAGAATTCAGAAGGAATTGAGTCTAAGGACGTGAAGGGCCTTGAAATGGAAAGTTGGAGCAGTACAAAATAAGAAGAACGAATGGAAAGAACGGTTGAGTTATGATCAAGAGGGTAGAGGTTAGAGGGGAAGGTTTTAGAAGAAGAAATGGAGATTTACGGAGGAGGATAAGGTGAATAGGATGGAGGGGCTGAAGGATAAATTGAAAGGTGTTAGAGGCAGAAAAAGTAAGATATGAGTGGGCTGAGCGGTGAATGAGCTAACCGGAGTCGGCTGCCCTGAATTTTTGAAAGAACGGTGGCGACGGCGGTGCGGGCGGCGAGATATTTTTATAATATGAAGAGATATGAGAACTGGCTACCTCTTCGCGACATCGATAAGCCCTTATTATTCTTTTCTATTAATAAAGTTTTTGGGAACTCACGCGACCAGTTCTCCAAAGAAGCGGATCTTCCTGTGGCAGGAGTCAAGTAGTGAGAGACGCGAGGCGGTGCTGGAGGAGCTGGATGTGGAGTTATGAACGGGTGTCGTCGGTGCCGAGGTCGTCGAAGAAGAGTCCAGGAGTGCTACGGCCCCCCGGGCCGGGGACCGCAGCATCCCGGAGATCGCGTTCGTTATGCTCGCCGTGGTCTTATCGGACGCTTCCTTGTAGCGACATGATCCTCTCACCAACACTCGTCGTGCAACACTTTTTTATCATCGAATTGGACGATAGTCGTCAGCCCTCGGGGATTATGTTGATTTCGAAACACGAGTTACACTCCCGCGCAGTTGTTGCTGACTCGAGGAAGGGTTCACTTTTGGAACGCTTCGAGGTGAAGGAATCGACCTGTAGTGCAAAATTCGAGATGTTTGGTCAACGTCGAGAGCGAAGCGGATCTAATTATTGCATGCTGTTACCCTGACATACTGATTCATTCGGGGTCAATTATCTATCTTCTTCGAATTTGCAGTTATGCGAAAGTTTTAACTAACAATTATATTTAATTAAACGAAAATTCTTTAACAATTTCCAATCAGAAATATTAGAAAAAATTTTAGCATTTCTTTTTGAGAATGAAGACTTCAAATACCATTTGAAATTTTAAAGTGTTGAAGCCTCTTCAAAATTAGACAATTTCGATACTAAGCTTTCAAAAGAGAACCTTTAATTTGCATTCGAATTGGAAACTTTAAACTTTTCAAATTTACATTAAATGTCCAATCCTTTCAAAATCAATACAAATTTTTAAGTTCCAAACACTTTCTATTCGAAATCAGACAATTTTTGGTATATTTCAATCTAGAAGAAAATTGTAACTTTTAAATCATTAATATGCAAATTAAACATAATTTCTTTCTTATGAGGTTTTATTTTTCCGCGCAAAAAAGTAGAAAAGAAGCGCTACTTTTTTTCTGAGTTTTCTACCCGGAGGGTGATTATTTCCGGTTTCGCGATCCACTTTCTTTCTAATTTACTTTTCTATAGAAATTTCCCATCGTTGATAATATAATTGACCCCTACTAAACTTAACCTGACTAATGCTTTATTATTTGATTATTTAGTTATGAAACCTCGGTTAAAGTTAAAGGCGTCTCAGAATTTACTGATTAATATAATTTTATTGCATGCAACTACACTTAGAATCTGACGTCGACTTCGACCTTGTTTGGAAACTCTGGGACACTTGAAATTTCAGGATTACAAGATCGATGGTTTGGAAGTGATCCAGGAATAAAATTCCTGATAAGCAGATACACAACGCTGTGCTTTGACACAAAATCTTATCACTCCAACGTTTCCCAAAACTATACTTGATGACACACTGCAGATTGGGCGACTTTACACCGGCGGGAGGAAGGTTAGTTAAGCGCGCGTAGAACTGTTGGGCGGAGCGAAACTTTCGCTTCGGAAAGAGCATAAAAGAAGGGTTCTCAATTTATAAAATTCATCTGCTCCAGCTGATCGACTCTGTCGGTAATGTAGGCCATCAAAGGTAATCAATTACATTACCTACCGAGTCAATCAGCTGGAGCAGATGAATTTTATAAATTGAGAACCCTTTTTTTACGCTCTTTCCGAGGCAAAAGTTTTGCTCCGCCCAATAGTTCTACGCGCGCTTAACTAACCTTCCTCCTGCCGGTGTAAAGTCGCCCAATGAAGCACTCTTAACCCTCCGTTTACACACTTGTTTTTACCACCTTCCGTTTACACACATGGGTCTTTGAAGTCCTATGCAGTTTTTCAACTGTTTCTGGCTTTCAAAAAATCGAGTAAAATTCAGGGTTATGTTTTGGGGTATCTACTACACGATCCGACTGTTGTTAGTGTCAATCGTTAAAAACTTTTTAAAACAAAAATTGAAATTTGGGAAAAATTTTGGAAAAAATCAATACTTGTTAAAAAATTCATAATTTTGCAACAAATAAATTTTTTAAAAAATCGTTGCAGGGTCTTAAAGCTTAGACAACGACCTTCAAAAAAAATATGGGCCAATTGGCGCCGGCTTCAAAAAGTTGAATTATTTGAAGACCTGAAAAATGAGAATATTTTACAGTGATTCATGCAGGTAATTCCATAGAAACAACTAAATATTGAAAGTTAATGCATATTTATTGTACAAAAATTTATTGTAAAAAATTTAAAACAAAAATTGACGCGGCTTGCGTACAGAATCGATTGAAGCAGATTCTCGAAGTACACCTCTAAACTCTTTTTCCCACTGAAAAACTCTCTAGAATTACTTAAAAACTTTATGTTGCTCATAAATTCCAGAAAATAGGAAATAAAGCAAAATAATTAATGTTCACTAACTTGTGAAAACACACACGCGGTTTACACATTGGGTCTTTTATGTCACTGTACGCACTTTCACCTCGCACCGCTCAAAGGTTAATTGACGAACTGAAGCGCCACTCACAGGACCTAACCCAATTACTACTTAGATTTTTTAGAGGGGGGAACCGAACTTCCATAATTTCCCAAAGCCAAGATATTCTAATTTGAAAAATCGTTTGTACCTTAAAATCCCCAGTGTGTAAACGGAGGGTTAATTATTTTTTTCCATGTAGAAGGCATTTTTTCAGCTCCGATTTTGAATCACCCTCACCAGCACTTACGGGGTCATTCTAGTTTAGGTGCTTGAAAAAAAGGCTATTTTTATGAATTTTTCTAGAGTTTACTATTATAGTAATTGATATAAAACTTTTTGGGCTAATGAATGAACTCATAAATTACAAAAAATGTGTTTTTATTTATTTTATTCTCTTTTTAAAAATAAAAATGATAGGTAAGCGTTACTCCTCAAAAAGTATGTACATGTGCGCTGTTGATGCAATCTCCAAGATGGACCATCTGAAAAAAAAAATTTGAAAATTCGAAATTTTTTTTTCAGATGGTCCGTCTTCGAGACTGCATCAACAGCGCACATGTACATACTTCTTGAGGAGTAACGCTTACCTATCATTTTTATTTTTAAAAAGAGAATAAAATTAATAAAAACACATTTTTTTGTAATTTATGAGTGCATTCATTAGCCCAAAAAGTTTTATATCAATAACTATAATAGTAACCTCTAGAAAAATTCATGAAAATAGCCTTTTCTTTCAAGCGCCTAAACAAGAATAACCCTTTAATGGAAATCAAGAAAATTTAGTACAAATCGAAAAATTTTAATCGTGATAGTTGATTTACTTAAGGTTCTATCGCCCTTAAAGACCACATTCTCATTAAGGAACTCGAGCTTCAAGCTCGTTTCCAGTTTTCTTCGATTTTAAATTATAAAGGAGACTCATTTACTTAAAGCCCTATTGCAATAATTTAGGCCCTCTTAAAAGTAACAATAGATAGATAGACAGACACCATCGCGAAGACATGTTTTTCGCGTTCAGGAAGTGTTTAAACGTGAAGATGTGATAAAAACGAGAAGGGTCAAATTTTAAACATACGGGGTGTTAGGTGAGTTTTCTTTTTGAATTAAACCACAAATACTAGAGCATATAGCAAGTACTAAGTGGAAAACTAAAATTACAAAATGTTATAAATTGCTTATTTTTAAACTACAATGCAACGAATTTAACGAATTAGAAGCACGACTGAGAGTGTAGAGAAGCCGTAAACCACTGCGAGAATATCACGGATTTTCGACGATATAAATCGTGCTTCTGATTGATCAACTTTGCTGCTCTATAGTTGGAAAACTATGCATTTAATAACATTTTGTAATTGTAGTTTTTGACTTAGTTTTTACTCCAGTATTTATAGTTTCATTTAAGGGGTTAACCCACTCCAGGATGTTGAAAAAATCGAACTTTTTTTTCGCTTGAAAAGTGGCTTGAAAGGCGCGCTTATTTACTACTTTAAACTTTAAACGCGTTTTTCTCAAAACCACATTTTTTCAAGTCGGCCGGTCTCATAATTCAAAAAAATCTTCACCGATTGACTTGAAAATTTAACTGTATATTCAAAACTATATTCTTTATAGAATAACGTAGGATTTTTTTATATCGCATATTATTTTTGTTATAATAAACTTTCTGGTGATTTATTTTTGACTTTTTCAAACTTTTTTTAAAAAGACGCGCCAATTTTGCAAAACTCAATATACCTATCAAAAAGTTCTACTTCCTTCTCTAACTGTTTTTATATATAATCAAAAAAACTTCGGGTTTTTATCCTAATATAAAAATTACAGGGGCTGTTGGTCCGGCCATGGACCCCTAAAAAAAAGGATCATCGAAGAAATGCTGCACAGCCGCCATTTTGTTTTATATCGCTTTGAAAAAACTAGTTTTCACAGTTCATTAGGTATATTATAAAGACTTTCTGTATAAATCTAATACCTTCTCTTATGAGAATGTAATTTTTTTTAGCTTCTGACACATCTGAAATGGTGTCTAAGAATGTCATATTTCCCCGCTTGGACAGATGGAATTATTAAGGCGTCTCAAACGATTCCTGAAGTTAAGCAGCACTTCGTTCGGTAGTATTAGGATGGGAATGGTCTGACTGGATGCTTATGTATTTATCAGCTTTTGAGCTGCTCTCACTCTCAAACTATTCCAAATTGTGGAATTGTTTACAAATGTATTATTTACAAATTATAGAGAAAATAGATAAGGAAGTGACTTTATATAAGTTTTCTGTATAACTTTTTAACCTTGTGCGTAGCTTCTTATCTACATATTAACTAATGAATCTTACCCGCGTTCTCTACAATAAAATAAAGCTGTATTAATGGAAAGAAAAATCAAAGA
Source organism: Synergus magnus (assembly GCA_032275165.1). Classification (NCBI taxonomy): domain Eukaryota; kingdom Metazoa; phylum Arthropoda; class Insecta; order Hymenoptera; family Cynipidae; genus Synergus; species Synergus magnus. The sequence goes on from JAUESH010000043.1 coordinate 159,412, forward strand.
AACTTCCGTTTACTTCGGTAATATAAGCTTATAATTGTACGAAAGGATTCAACAGGTATTAAGATATCTCTACGTACACCTTGTCAGAAATATCCAAAAATATCAAACATGTCAAACATTTCAAAGATTTCAAGGCAAAAATGTCGATCGCCCTTTATCAGTAAGTTAATTAAAGTTGCTCACAGGACAGAGGCCCGTGCCCGTGCCGAGACTTCTCTCAGATCGTTTCTCATGGTCGCGTGGGTTCAACGGTCGAACCGTTGGTAATTGACAGTCTCTTATACACAGGGTCTCGTCTCGAGAATAATTGGTGATCCTATCGAAACGCTCCATACACGAGAACTAAAATAAATAGAAAAAAGGGGGGACCTCACCGGAGTGGAGACCGCGGATCAAGATGATCGTTATCCGATTGTTTGGGCGCGGTCAGACGACCGTTTAAACGAACCTGCCTCATGTATTCCAGCAATTTCAGCCCAAGATAAAGTCGTCTGATTTTACGGCTCATTTCCATTCGAAATCTGCCACAGGTGAGACGAACGTGTGGAACAAGGGCAAGCCAGAAGAAGGACTAACGGAGGGGTGAAAAAGGAATAAACATCTCCACAACACATCCTGCGTCGAGGCCAATGAAAACGTTTCAGCCAATCCTGCCAGGTCTCATGGGATTAATCAAGAAGGCAATTTAGCGAATGAAAGCCTGACACTTACAAAAAAAAAAAAGTAGAACTCTCGACATCTTCTGAGACCGCTGAGTTTTTCAAGGTCGATTCCTCCATTAGGACTGGTGACTCAATTAGGGTGGAAAATAAGAATTGCAAAATAATTAAATGTTTCATTGGAAAATAAATTCTTTTTAAAGTAGAGGACAGTTGGGTCAGGTTTAAAGAAAAAAGTTTGACTTTATAATATTAGCAAATGATAAAGAAAATGGCAATGTATTAAATACCAAATTAAAGCTCAAACATTCATTTTTAAGTTAGTAAGAACCTCACGTCTATATATCAATATAAATAGAAAAATTTTTTATTTTTGAGAAAAGTAAAAACCCATATCCCCGAGCTTAAAGAGGAGAAAAAAAATTTGATTTAATAATTTCACAAAATGTTGGTCCTGAATTGGAAAAAAATTTATTAACACAATATAATTTAGTTAAATTTTAATGAATATTTAAATAATTTTTTTATTAACATTTTAAAAAAGGAGATTTCGGATAAATTCTATTAACACAACACGGCAATCTGGAAGAAAATTTTAGCGTGTCCACCATGCAGAAGAAAACCGTATGTATAGCTTTTTTCTAATACATTTCTACAATAAAAAAAATGTAAAATGGAAATCGTAGCTGATCCTGTCCGCGAGAAAATCACTTTTTTGTTCAGTCAAAAGTACCAATAATCGGTTTTTTGGGAATATTTCCTAAGGGATATATTTTATCACAAAAGTTGCTCTGATATGATTTGTAGAGAATAAATTACCTTCAAAATGAGTCCTGGAACTTTAAAAAATATCCATTGGTTACCGAGATAGATCGTATATCAGTAGGCCAGAAATATCGAAAATAGATTTTCGAGAATATCTCCTCTGGGATGTATTTTATCACAAAAGTTGTTCCCATATGAATTGTAGGGAATTAAATTACCTTTAAAATGAGTCCTGGAACTTTAAAAAATATTCATTAGTTACCGAGATAGAGCGCGTAATAGTGAAGTCAATACGTGAAAAAAACGGGTTTTCCGAGAAACCTTCTCAGGAATGTATTCTATCCATAATATGATTATCGTTTTTGGTAGAGAACTCAATTACCTTCAAAATGAGTACTTGAACGTTCAAAAATGCCCAATAGCTACCTAGATAGAGCGTCTCAAAGTAAACCCTTTTTTCTTTTTTCTTCTTTTCTTTTCTTCTCAGAGTCAAATTAGAACCTTTTTGGTTTAAAAATCGTGCACGAAATGTCTTTTTGAGACGCACGATTTTTAAAACAAAAAGGTTCTTATTTGAGTCTGAGAACAAAAGAAAAGAAGAAAAAAGGGTCTACTTTGAGACGCTCTATCTAGGTAGCTCTTGAACATTTTTGAACGTTCAATTGCTCATTTTGAAGGTAATTGAGTCCTCTATCAACACTGATAATCACGTTATGGATATACGCTCTATCTCGGTAACCAATAGATATTTTTTAAAGTTTCACGGCTCATTTTGAAGGTAATTTAATTATCTACAAATCTTATCACCGTCACAATGTGTATTAGATTTTTAAAGAATTTTTAATACAGGAAACACATTTTCGCAAAATTGTTGGTTGTTCCATTATGGAGCCCTTTATAAATATAAGTATATAATAGATGTAAGTATTCTGACAAAATATCATGAAGATTTTCTAAAAACGAGTGAGAGTAATGTGTAGAAAGATACAAGTTTTTCTTGTACTTGATACGAAAAATCGTATCCCCGATATATCCAATAACGCAATTTAATAAACGTCAGGAAAAATAAGCGGAAAACGTTATATACTCCTGAGAGCGGAACTGCATCTGAACTTTGGTGATCCGGGAGTCGTAATATTTCTTTGCAAGGACGGGGTTCGCAGAGCGCCTCAATCTAGTAGTTTATCCATATCGCCATAAATCGAAAGGTTTCCCCCAAGAAAAACTATTAGGATCAAGTCCTTCGACTCTGCAGATACTTTCTGGTAACGCCGAACGTCTTTTCAAACCGATCGCTTGCTTTTCCGTCGAGGTTTCTCATCTATCCTTTACATAGTTTATATATACTACTAGATGTCTTGCGCGTGCCCATATGTCTTTAATGCACGGCCTTTTTCTTAAAAATGATCAAAATTTCATGTCCGGGAAGTTGGCACGGCCAACTTAAATTTTCAAAAAAAAATGAAAGTTGTGCTGAATTGTGCTAGATTTGTGTTCAGCTTTCCCGCAAAATATTTTTCGAAAATATCTGAACCAAAATTAAAAAAAAAAATTTGGCCCAGCACCACAAATTTAAATTTTCAAAAATGTGAAAGTTGTGCTGCATTGTGCTATATTTGCGCTCACTGGCGCCGTAAAAGATTTTTCGTAAAAATAAAAATTTTAACAAAAATTTCCAAACAAAATTGTTTGATCCAGTACCGCCACTTTGCTTTTTCAAAAAAAAAAAAAAAAATTGTCGCTGAGTTGTGCTAGCCTAGCACAACAAAACATCCCTAAAACACTTTTCGCTCAGAAGTCAATTTTCGAAATTATATCAACTTTTTTGAACTTGTAATACATTTTTGACCAAAAATAACTCGGAAATTATGCTGTTGTGCTGGGCTAGGACAACCTTTTTTTTAACCACAATGGCGGTGCTTGGCTAACAAATTTTTCTTGAAAATTTTTGCTGAAATTTTAATTTTTTCGAAAAATATTTTAGGGCAAAATTTAGCACAAATCTAGCACAATTCAGCACAACTTTTATTTTTTTGAAAATTCAAGTTGGCGATGCCAACTTCCCGGACATCAAAATTCCTCTGAGAAAAATTTTACAATTACTTCCCACCTCAATATTGTAAACTTATAAATTAAGCCTGCTAAAATTTGCAACATTGATTTAAAAAATCAGTGAAACACATTTTCATCACTCGTCGCACTTCGCGTACGGTAGCACTAATTTACTTAAGGTTCTATCGACCTTAAGGAACACAATCTCATCAGGGTACTCGCGCTTCGCGCTCGATATTTGATTTAAACCTCATTCAAACCTCGTGATTCGCGCTCGCGTTCAAGAGAGAATTTGTAGATCTTTTTAAGACCAATAATTATGTTTCTTATAATTTCTCTGTATCTCGTATTATTTGGCTCAAGAATTGAATTTTCGAATATTCCAAAAAATTCAAAAAGATTTTATATCTATCCTGTAGGGTGTTCAAAAAGCAACATTTTTCAACTGTTGACTTTTTTTCATGTCGTGCGTTATTTGGCTTTAAATTTTAATTTTCGTTTATTTGTAAATTTTAAAAAAAATAGATTTCAAAAATTTTCAAAATGCTTCAATTTTTCTAATTTTCATCCAAAATGGCTGACTAACGAAAGTGACATTCATTTTAGGACACTAAAAGAGTATACCAAAGGCCAATCCAGTCGGTCAATTCTTTCGAAAGTTATGGTGCTCACAAACTAAAAATCTTCACACACAGACACATTCGTAAAAACATGGTTTCCGGTTTCAGGGGGTCACAAAACGTGGACATTTGACAAAAAAAAGGGGGGTCCAATTTTGCATAAATATAATGCATTCTCTGATGAGAATGTAAAAATGAAACATTCACAGACAGAAATAGGCCCTTGTTACATTAATCTGAATAATCTGGTTAATTTGAATGTGGTCACCAGTACTACAAAGCATAGTCTGGGTAACAAACGATCTCGTTACAATAACCTGAAAACTGGTTGCAGTAAACAGGTTAAGTACGATTTCCTATTTCTGATTACAGCAACCACACGTCGCAGTTAAAAATATCTTTGACCACAATTTCTGGTTACTTTAACCAGAACACGCAAGTTTGGAGGACCTACATGAAACAGTCATTTTTCTATCGCGTATGTGCAGTATGAAGTCATCTCTGGTATGAAGTAAGCACATTTCGACGAATTAATTTTGTTGTTAATGGTGATTACAGGCTAGTTTTCTGTAATTGCTGAGAGTAAGGCCATAGCTACATAGGAGCAAAAGAGGTTTGAACCTACCCCGAAATTCTTGACAAGGTCATAGTAAACACATATATGCAATATCTCTGCCTCAGTTAACGTTGTGGGAAAAAATGTGATGACATTTTAACCCTACTCCGACATTTTTTTCTGGCTACGGCCTTGGCTGCGAGGCTGCGAGGTGCTTTTTCTGCAAATAAAGTAAGTTTGAATGTTTTT
>JAUESH010000043.1:164412-188634 GCA_032275165.1 Synergus magnus
TTTCATCCCAAATTAACTGCTTCAAAAGTTTTAAAAGCTTATGGTTTAGTCAGAAATAGGCCAAATCATAACTTTTTAAAAAATTTTCTTTGTTTTTAAATGTAGTTTTCCAAAAAAAAAATGGTACCCTGTATCTAGCAAAAGGAGTGCAAAAGCGAGAAATTAATCGAGGGCTAAGGGCGCGAATCATAGTTGCTAGTTACTGAAATTGTCTATTGGGTGGGAAAAATATTTGATAACTTACGCGTATTCTTTCTATGTGATTGTGAGAAAGATCGAGGTAGTTGAACATCAGGGGGGGCTGCGTAGTCCAGTCACTGAATATTTTACTGATTTTATTGAATGACAAATCCAGTCTTCGTAATCTTTCACAGCGGAAAAAGACTGATAGCACCATATAGTCGTCATCCACAACTATAATATCCGATATATTATTGTGTGAGAGATTTATTTCTTCCACTTTTTCCAAAGCCACAAATGCAGTTTTGTCAATAATTGATACTGAGTTATTTTGCATTTGTAATTTCTTTAGGGACCTCAGACCTGAGAATAGTGAGCTGAAACAGAATTAAAAAGAAATTTGTTAGACTTTTGAAGTGAAAATTAAGTTTCTTTGTTGAGAATTCAGTTTTTGATTGAAAAGTAAAATATTCCATTAACAATTCACTTTTATAGGTAAAAATTAATTTTCATGTTGAGAATTCACTCTTTGGCTGAAACTTCAACTATTCCGCTGAAAATTCATTTCTTTTTTTTTTTGAAAATTTAAATATTTAGCGAAAAAATAATTATTTTTATTGAACAGTATTTATTTGAAAATTCAGTTTTATAGTTGAAAATTCAATTACTTGGGGTTGAAAGTTCAAAATTAATTTTTGTGTTAAAAATTTAACTATATATTTCATTTTTGGCTAAAATTAATCTTTTTTATTAAAAATAAAACCATTGGTTCAAAATTTTTTAAAGCGTTTCAAATCGAATTAAATATGCATTTCTTTTATATTCATAGAATTTATTCTGTTATTGTTTCTCTGTTTTCGTAAAAAAATTCCCTGCTTTGAGGGAATTTGGTGGTGTGAAGCCTGTTAAAATCGAATGTTATATATACAACATAAATAATTGTTAAAAAAATCATTGAAACTTACGTAGACAAGTTCCTAATGTGATTATAGTTCAACTTCAGTTCTTGAAGATTTTCATTTCCACTGAAAATATCATCAGGCAGATATTCAATCTGATTGTTGCTGAAAGACAGCTTTTCAAGTTTCCTCAAACCCTGGACGAGTTTTTTAGGCAGAGTCTTTAGAGAATTTTGATCCAAATAGATTTCTTTTACTTCTATTGAACCCTGAAAGAGGTCCTCAGGCAGACTTTCCAATTTCGAGCCATCAAGTTGAACAATTTTGAGACTCTTTAAGTTGCTAAAAAGTCCACTTGGTAAGGTCGCAAGTGACCGTTCAAATCGCAGCCTCACTGTGTTTAGTAGTTGATTTTCTTGAAACAGACTCCCGGGTAAAAATTGAAATCGATTCCCCGACAAATTCACTACTTGCAAATTTTTGAGTTTGTCGAAAATTCCCAGAGGCAAGTTCATCAGTTGATTGTTATGAAGATCAAGAGTTCTTAACGAAACGAGACCATCAAAAGTAACATTACTGAGTTCTTTTATTTCATTCCTCCATAAATTTAGCAAGGTCAAGTTTTTAAGATTCTTGAACGTTTCAGGATGAATCGACTGGATCTTATTATTACCCAGTTCGAGATATTTAATTTCTGTGATATCAGCAAAGGTGTCACTAGGAATCGTGGTTAAATTGTTCTTTTGCATAAAAATGGCCAGAAGGTTTGACGGAGTGAAATTTTTCACTTCTATCTTGACCATTTCGATTTCAGATTGCAAACTTGACCAACTTGCATTATTTCTGCAGGTTATACTAAATAATGAGCCTAAACCCTTGGTGCTGCAATCCCTAGCAATCACGACGGTTGCAATCAAGAGGACTGAAAAAATCCTTATGAGTTGCATTGTGGAAATATTCCGAACACAAATGCACTATTTTTAAATTTTTGGTTTTGAAACCGAGATAGATTTTCACTGAACTATACTTTGAAAATAAATGGTACACACAGTTTTCACAAGAGCACAACTTACTGTTGCTTGAGACAAGCTAACACTGACTGGAAAATGAAAATTGAAAATTGGGATCATGGAGAGTTGAGACCTTTTTCCTTCTTTTCCCCCTCCTTTATATTTGTCAACCAATTGGACAAGGCCCATATTTTCCATCAGCCAATAGTAAAACGGAAAAGGGCCCATTGTACCATTTTTTCCCAAGTAGAGGCAGACAGTCTAGAATACCTGCCTTGCAGAATTCAAACTTGTCTAGGTATAACAAGAGGGATTATTAGGGACTTGTCATTGGGGACTGTTGTCCCTAATTATTAGAGGGTTTTCCCCATTGGGATTTCCCAAAAGAAAGTTTTATGATTCAACTCCTAATTGAATATTTTACTGCTGGATTTTCCCAAAATAAAAATTTTGTAATGTTTTTCTTATTATTTATTAAGAATGTATCACATTTTAATTATTTAATTTTTAATGTATCAGTTTGCAAAAGTTGAAAATTATTTTTTTCATGAAATCTAAAGTTAAACATTTTTGTATCGTATGCTTGAAAATGTTAAGCTTTTGAAATTGCAGTGTAAATAATTAAGATAATTAACAAAACGAATTTAAAAAATAACGAATTATTGAATTTTCCCCAAATTCTTAAATTTCCCAATTTCGAATAATTAGCTACATTAATTATTTATATTAATTAATTATATTGTTCGATTTACCAAAATGTGGACTTGATTTTATTGAATTATTTTTCATAGATTTGTGTAATCGATATTTATTATTTTGATTAGACACAATAAAGTTTTAATAATTTTTAATAATTTTGAGACATCCATATTGTAAATAAAAATTTGAAACTGAAAGTTTAAAGTTAAACAGATTTTTCCTAATTACATGGGACGATATTTCCCCATGGGGAGTTCCACTTCAGAATAAATTACCCCAGTCTCATCATATTGGAACTAAAACTTTCGAAACAGTATGCTTTCAATCTTTCAAATTTCAATCCTATATAAATTTTTACAATTTTGAATTGAAAGCTCTATTCAAATTTTAATTAATAATGTTAAAAATTAGATAATCAGAAAGAAATTAAAAATATATTTTTAAAGCTTAATTATCTATCTAAAATATCTAAATTATTTATTTAAGGCCATGAAACAATTATCCAATCTTTACCTTACTTGTATTTTTTCCCTACATTGCAATTTCTACATTTATTTTTATTGAAGTATCGAGTTTTAAATTTGTAAAATTTGTAGAAATGGAATTGCAAGGAAAAAATGTTGGTAAGGTAGGGAACGGATATTTGATACATGACCTTAAGGGCATGTGATAGTTACCAGAAGAGCAAAATTAGTTGTGCCAATTTTACGTTCGCAATAATAAATATTATTCGCTAAAACTAGGCCATTTACCTTCGTTTTATACAGACAGAGGTAGATTGCCTATTGTTTTAGAAAAAAATATTTATTATTGCGAACGTAAAGTTGGCGAAGCCAAATTTGCTTTTATGGTAAGTAACGGTACTAATATCTTTGGTAACATATGCCTTTAAGGTCATGTACTACGTAAGATCCCTGCTTTACCGGTAGGTTATGTTCACTTCAAACACCAATTTTAGAGTAATAATTTCAATTTTTTGCAAGGAAAATGTAAATGTCCAATTTTATTATCCTAATTTTCCACGTTTGAAGTTTTAAACGTCAAAGCTTTTAGAAGATTTCAAAGGGTTTTAGGAGATTTAAGGAGATTTAAAGGATTTTAAAGAATTTCAAGTGATTTTGTAAAATTTCAAGTAAATTTCAAAGAGTTTCAAAGAGCTTAGGAATTTTCAAACGATTTCACAAAATTTCAAGACGTTTTAAAGGATTTTAAGACATTTTATGTGATTTTAGATGGCTTCAAGAATTTTCAAACGATTTTTTAAAATTTTAAGAGTTTTCGAAAATACTCGAAATAAGGATTTCAATACATTTTTAAAGGTTTAAAAAGATTTCAAGAGGTTTCAAAAAATCGATAGATTAATAAATAATAAAAACAAATAAATAAATTAGGAATTATATAATCTTGCTCTAGTATTGAATTCCATTGAATACGTTGAAAAAGTTCTTAATATTGTTTTTTTTTTTTAAATGGAAGTAAAAATAAACCAGAATTAAATTAAGTTGTATATATTATAATTTATTTATAAAAATAAATACTCCAACAACGTGCTTCGAATTTTCGTGGACGTTTAAATTAATTTTTCATATATTATGAAAATAAAATTATCTAAAATTATTCGTTTTGTAGAATATGTCTGTATTACAGAATAATGTAGAAAATAATATATATTTATATGTACCTTCAGATTTGAAAAATTCTATTTGCAATTAATAACTATAAATAATTCCAGTATTTTTTGTATTCGTAATTTTTTGTAAATGACATAATTAATTTTGAATCAATTGTTATGTTCGCCAATTAAAAGTGATATTGTTCCTTTAAATAGCTCTGAAAAAAAATTTTGAAGACGTAGAAACAGTTGCAACTGTTAAACTAGTGATTTTTAAAAATTTGTAAAAATAAATTTTTTTGCAGAAAGTATCAGGAGACCATGAAATAGCAAGCTGCAAATTTTGTTACAGCGGTTACAGGACTCAGTATTGTTACCTTTCAGTGATAAGGATACTTTCTCTCGATACACTGACGGTATACTGGCAAAATATTTTATTATCGTACAAAAGATGACTCTGAATGTCTATTTTAGGTAGATCTATATTCTCCAAAAATTTTTTTATTATGTAATGTTTATTATTAAATGTGTCATTATATCAGATGTAAATCTCTATACTAAACATTCTTGAAGACTATATTAATTATATCTTGCATCAAATTTATGATTCCATTTATTTGTCAAAAATATTTAAATTTATGCTACATAATTATTTATGTAATATAATATATAATTTTCAAAAAGTTCCGTTTTTATTTTTAAATAAAGCGTCCGAATTCACTGAATTGAACAACACAATTTTTTTGAAGAAAATGTCTACAAAAAATCCATAGTCGGCATTTATACAATTTGAACACTATTTTTTGTTTGTAAAATGGGCGCGTGCGGCAATATAAACATTTTTTAAAAATCAGGGATCAAATTTTCCTTAAACGAAACAATTAAAAAAATAAGTCTTATTGGAGAACTCTAAGTGAATTTATAAAAAAAAATGAATAACATTTTTCTAGACGTGAATCGATATTCTGTTTTAATCCGAGATTTGATGCAATATCAGAATAATTAGTGTACGTGGAAATAGGCATATTCTTGGAAGGTCGTTTAGTGTCGATAGATCGACAATCTGTGTAATTAAAAATATATTACGTCACTCTTGAGCTATTGCAGAACTCATAATCAGCCAATTATTGTGATGTCTTCATGTTATCGTTCATTCATTTTGCGCTGAAAATTACGTGTTTTGCAACATGGAATACAATTATTGACATTTAAAAGGCTATTCACACTTCACATACTTTATTTTTCCCTCTTAAACCATAAAACATTGAACGGTTGGGAGCAATAATTAGAGCATATTTATATTTTTAGAAACCACTTGTTTTTTTAATTTGTTCTTCTTGAAGTTGTATGCAAAACAAATGAAAAACAAGTGACTTCTGAAAATGCAAACATTTTACTTGACTTTTTATAAACTTTTTTAACAATATTATATTTTAGCAGTTAACTTTTATTTATGTATAGTTTTATTCTCTAGACTAAACCAGTATCAGTCTTCTATTCAGCAACCTTGATAATAATCAATGCAATCATCATGGGTGGCGCTATACCAAATTCCGGATTATAAAATTTTGACAGCTGCCCTCCCCCAAACATAAAAAAATTTCACAAGCTTTTAAGGAATTTTAAGGAGTTTCACTTGACTTTAAGGAATTTTAAGGAATAAAAAGGATTTACAAAAATTTTAAGGGATGCTGGATTATAAAGCTTTTCATGGATTACAAAAATTAGATTACAAGAACATATAGGAATTTTTTAGATTAAAATTTTGGTTTCAAAATCTAGAGAATTCTCTATGTCTGAAAAATCTGGATTAGGGTTTTTGTCGATTCAAATGCACGTTAGCGCCGCCCATGACAATCATTCTTAATTTTTATCTCTTTATCTCTTTTGTAATTTAATTTGATTTAAGCATCGAATATTTCCACAACTGTATCTGTTATATCAGTTATAAACTGATCCACTGGATCCTTCTGGGATTTTCTTCCATGTCTCTTATTATCTCTCGAAATTTGTTTGCTTCTGACAAACTCATTAGGGATGATTTGAGAATTTCCTCTTCCCGAAAAATTAACAGAGGATGCAGAGCCAGAATTGGCGTTTGATGAACCAATTGATTCTCTATTTCCCGTTGAACTTATAGCACTTGTACCAGAACCGAAACTTCCATCGTATTTTCCATTAAAATTTTGGCCATTATTAAGGTAATTTCCGTGTGGTCCATAATTACTCTGAGATGATGATTGGCCAAAAGAAAATCCATCTCCAGTGGATGTAGCTCCAGAGCTGGCGGAAGATGCTGAAATCTGAAAACTAGGTTTTTGATCACGTTGATTAGACCAAAAAGGTGATGAAGTTTGTGAAGCTGCAGATAAGAATTGATCCTGTTTCTGGTATCTGTTGATGTCCCACCCACATCTGCTATTCCACTCGTATTCTTCCCTTGAGTTTGAAAATCTGTACGGTCTTCTATAACAACTGTAAGGATTCCAAGATCCTCGAATTGGTGTACTTTCATATTGCCAAGCATCTGCTATTCGAACTTCTGGAACTCGTGTATTCCATCTATTATCATCGATGCTGATATCCAATTGGCTGGGTCTTCTCCAGTTGCTTGGTGACCAACCTTGAGGTCGTTGGCCAATTTGTAGGGTTGGTCGATATGGACTCGATGAACCTGCAAAACATATTCTTCACTTAATTCATGATTTCACCATTTCACTTATATAATCAAAACGAAATGAAAAATTATATATAATTTTTTTAGCCTGCTTAACTTACCAAAACCTCCATTTTCATAAATTGGACTAATATTAGTCCAATATGGTCTTCCATATTGTTGGTTTTTATGTTGATTCTGAAGATAATTTGCGTTGGCTTCAGCTGAGGATCCTGCATATCCAACACTAGAAGAAGCACCGGAAGTAACTTTTCCTTTTTCTCCTTTTCCGTATGAAGAAGAATTTGCTTCTCCCAAAGTGAAGGAATTGCTGTTGGCTTGAGATGTTCCACCAAGCAAAGAGTGATTCAAATCGAAAGCATTGGCATCCGATGCGGATATTCCAGACAAACCAGCTGAGAAGGAAGATGATTGACTCGCTGAAAGTGATCTACAAACAATTTATGTATTTGCTGTAACTATTACTATAAGCAACAATAAATAATTTATATATTTATGTCGATTTGTTTAAGAATTTTGTAAAACGAACCCAGAATTAGAAAAGGGTCCTAGTCGATCATTTTGACTAGTACTTTGTGAGAGACTAATTCCTTCATGATTGGCACCGACGCTTAGGGAATGGGCATTATTTCCACCAGCTGCGAGAGAAAAACTTGCAGAAAAGGGAAGAAAGCGGGGTTGAATAGCGTCGTTGTTTAGACTTTGTTTTCCATTAGAGCCTGTTGTTAATTTTGGAGGTGTGTTCCATCGAAGTTCATCATCTTTAAAATGTATTGGATCGTTTATTAATAATTACATATTAAAGGGTATTAATTTATCCGATGCTTTAATAATTTTAAGAGATTTCAAGTGACTTTAATTCAAGGGATTTTTAAAGTATTTTAAGAGATTTCATCTGATTTTGAAGAATTTCAAGGGATTTCAAGATAATTTAGGAAATTTCAAAGGATTTTTAAAAGAATTCAGAAAATTTTAAGGATTCTGTCATATTTGACTGCTAAAATATTATTTTGGTTTCAATGTTCTCCAAAGCTGACGTCACCAATTTATTGCGTCTCCGATGTTCGGATGTGTAAAGTTGTAAACCATGAAACCGGTTTACGACTTTTGGGTATGCACGATCCATAACACCTGTTTCTTTATATTTACGTTTCGCTTTGTTGCGATCACTTGGTTCATACTTCGCGAGGCTGAAAATCCTTCCTCTAATATTTAATTTAGTCCTATAGGAACCATACTGATTATAAAAACCTTACAGATTCGTGAGTACATAAGAAAACGAGTTTTTTTTTACATGTAAACTTTAAAAACTTTTTACAAGAGAATAATTGCACTGAAAAAAGATTGCACAAGTTCCTAATTTTTTATTTTTAGTTGTTACATATTACGTCGATTTTAAGTGATAGCAAATAATATAAACTTACCACCCCTCGTAAGGGTAAAAATCACAAAAGAAAAAAACACGAGCCACCTTATTGTCCGAGTCATGGTTGTATTCGTTCTGACTGCTCCTTCTCTTGAGTTTGCCCTTTTTTAACAACTGCGTTTGACCTTAAACTCGTGGTTAAAATTCGCGAAGCGTTCTTTGATGTAACAGCTTTTAGTCATCGGTTGAAAGAATCAAATCATGCTTCTTAAAATCGGATATTTTGTTTAAAAGTATTAAAATTAATTATATAGAGCCCTTTATAATGAATTATTTTATTAAATAAAAGAATTTTAGCAATTGATAATGTATCTAAATGTTATTAAAACGTGTTTTTCTTTGTAGAAAAAAAAAGATGAAAGAAATCACGTGAGATGTTCGATGAATTGTAGTTCATTATGACGAGATTAAGTCCTTGAGGAATTCCCAATGTCCGAGACTGGGCTAAGGCTATGCGTGCTAAAATAACAATTGTGCTGAACTCATATAGAATATGAATAATGAAAAATGACTTCTAAAATCTATTAAATTAACTACAATTTCAATATAATACGACAAAAATAACACAGTAAATGCCAAACCGATAAGTACTAATCCAATAAATATTAATAAATTGTTTGGTTTGTCGTTATGATTGACTTTATGATTACTAAATTAAATAGCATTTGAGCTTGTATATAAATAAATATATTTATAAAATATATAGTACAAATAAAAACCACAAAGTATAGTAAACAGTATAAGTAAATCATTTTTAATGACAATAACTGTAAAGGCAGAGTTTTAGCCCATAATCATGTAAAGTTATGAAAAAAGTGTCTCATTTAATATTTTTGGATCATATGATGTAATTTTGATCGAAAAATTATGCCAGAAAAAATTAACAACCCCGTCTTCAATTTGAGGAAGAACTGTAGAAACATTTATGATAATCTCACGAATTTGTAGCATCAGCAGTAGCAGCAGCCGACGATGCTGCTGCGGCGGATGATTCCGAATCATCAGAGCCTGAAGCTGCTCCAGAAGAAGCAGAAGCAGAAGAAGCAGAAGAAGTTGAGGAAGAAGAATCATGAGATGTTGCGGCGGATGATTCCGAATCATCAGAGCCTGAAGCTGCTCCAGAAGAAGCAGAAGCAGAAGAAGCTGAGGAAGAAGAATCATGAGATGTTGAAACTGCTTCTGTGGTTGTTGTTGTCGTCGAAGGTGGTGTGGTTGCTGCAACTGTTGTTGTAGCCGCTGTTGTAGTTGACGTTGTTGTAGCCGGTGTTGTAGTTGATGTTGTTGTAGCCTGTGTTGTAGATGTCGTGGTTGAAACTGCTTCTGTGGTTGTTGTTGTCGTCGAAGGTGGTGTGGTTGCTGCAACTGTTGTTGTAGCCGCTGTTGTAGTTGACGTTGTTGAAGCCGGTGTTGTAGTTGATGTTGTTGTAGCAGGCGTTGTAGTAGAACTTGTTGTCGTCTTTGACTTCTCTGTAAAATTAATTTTTAAAAATATTATAAATATATTATAGGTAAATCATTCAAATTTACACCATTAAAATGACAAAAAAAGTATTTAGAAACAAAATAAATTCAACAGTATTTGTGAAAACGAAAAATATTTCAAATTGCTGGAAATGCTTATGTTTTTGTCATTTTGAGAAGAAATTTGGGTAACAGTTTAAATTTATTTTGATTTTTAACTGATAGAGACATCAAAACATAAGTGCTGAAGTGCAATAAGTGGCATTGTTATATAATTATTATTGAGCAATCATGCTATGGCTTAACCTATGCTTTATAAAAATTATGTTATATCAAAATTTTAGTAGTGCGTGTTGCATATAAAGGATGTGAAATTCATGCACAAAAGATAATTGACAGAATATTATCAGCAGACTTATTTTTGAAAAGGATAAATAAATTGTTACATCCATGCAGAGTAAAATGTTCCTTTTCTATTGAAGAGAACTGAGCATAGGATATAACAAACCAGATAATATCTGCAAGATATCGGCGATCCTCTTCATAATTTCAATCGTCTTTTTCAGATTATCAGTATTATTGTTGTTACCTGTGGTAGAACGATTATGTTTCCCCCATTTCCATCTTCTTGGTCTCTCGCTTGACTCTTCTTGCCTGTTTCGTCTCATTCCTGCCATTAAATATTGAATTAACAAGATATATGATAATGATTAATTATTATTATTATTATTCATTATCAAGTTTTGCATTAATTTCATAATGCACTGTACATTTACTTAATTGAAATTTTTAATGATGATTCAAGGGCTCCCAGAAATAATTAAAGTACTTTGACAAGTAAATAAAGCATGACAAATTGACTGCTGAAAACTTCTTTCTTTTATAAAATGTTATTGGCACCGCATCAAAAGTTAAATTATTCGAAACACGTTTAGATTACTCATGCAAATAAATATCATGTCATTGAATAAAAATAAGAGAGGCATTTATCAGTTTAATCACTTTCACTTTAGTTATTTAATTAAAAATCAGTTATTAATTTCATATACAATAAATATCAGTGAAATGTAAAAATTATTGAGTTTTGGAAATGGTAGGACTTAATAAATATGCAATCACACGCTTTAAAAGTACCTTCGATGTCCACACATTGCAGGATCACTATAGCACAGATCAAAATTACAGTTTTGGAAACCATTTTAATTTTTTAATTAAACAACTGAAGTTTAAGAAGAACCGTTTGAAACTAAAGGATTCTACTGATATTCGAGTATATATATACAATTCAGAAATATGCAGTTGTGAAATCATCTCAATGAGGACCATATCTTGGCCTATCTTGTATGACAAAGAAAGTATTTTTTTTATGATGCGCTGACGTATTAAGGTGTAATATGAAGCATTCGATGGACATTTCGAGGGAAATGAGTGATAAAAAATATGATGAATTTTTTTGTAAACTACGATTTGAAATAACTGATCAAAAGAACAATTCAAAGACAAAAGAACTTTAAATATTTGAAAGATGGCTTTAAAATATTGCTTTTATTATTTTATTTTAAATTTTTAGAATAGAAAAAAACACATTTATTCTAAACTAAAAAATTATACGCATTGAATTCTATGCGAATATAGGATGATGAACTGGCACAAAAAAGTGAGTTAGGTCTGTTTTGAGTCAACAGCATTAATGCTGAAGCTTCTACGCGGGAATAGAATACCTAATCGAAAGTTAGTTACCATACCATCTTTCGATTATTGGCATTATTTTGATATTTATGTTTTGATTAATAATGCAAGTACATCAGCATTGATACTATTCTTTTCTTATGCCTGTTGGGTTCAACTTACAATTTAATTGTAGTATTTCAATTTTAAGGACTATTTATAACAGAGATTTTAAAATAGAAAGTATCCGCAAAACGTTCTGAAGAACGAAAATATTCTCGAGAATATTCTTACACAAAAATATTCTCGGGAATTTTATAATTCAAGGATTAACTTTAAAAATTAAAGCAACAATTTTCAAAACATTTCAAAGAGATTTTCAAAAGATTTAAAGTGATTTTAAAACTTTTCCAGAGATTTAAAAGTAATTTTATGGAATTAACAAAATTTTAGATTTAAAAATTTAAAAAGGTTCCAAAAATAGTAGATTTTACAAAATTTGATTGCAACAATATTGCATGGCAATATTGATAGACTTCATTATTGCGTTCTGTTGGAGTAAAACCGATTAAAAAAATATTTGCATTTCCTCTTTTTCAACTGTTACTCTTCTGAAACAGGAACTCTTTTATCTTAATAAATGAAAACTTTGTTAATTACTTTTTATCCTGTATAAGATAAGATCGACTGTGGTTAACGACGTCAGCCTAAGTAAGAAAAATGATATCATAAAAATTATGGAAATTCCAATATCGTCAGTAGCCTGTGATTTTTTTATTCTCAATAATCAATGGAATGATTAAAACTTCTATCGAATCAATTAGATCGTGATCATAGAGAAACGAAGAAGTGCGAACTCATTTTCGTTATAGTCCCATCAGCCAGGTTATAAAATCTCGTTAGTATCCTTTTAGTACGTCCGTTAAAAAAACTGAAAAACACATTCGAAAAAGGTGTTCTCCAAATATACTAGTCATGCCAATTTCTTTCTTGTTTTCATTCTGGTAATAATTAATTTAATCTACTGGGAATACCATCTAAATGAAATAAAAACGTATTTAGTTAGAAGAAATGTTGTCATAAATTGATAATAATCACAAAGACGAAGTTGTAGTTTACTTTTCAGAAAACTTGTAGATTTACTCGAAATCTTTTGATTCACCGCAGAAACTTGAAATTTGTTTGAGGAATTTTCATTGCTTCTGTAAAACAAAGAAAAAGTATTTAAAGTACTTCATTAGTCACCTCTTAGAGAGAAAGAGGAAGACCTCATTGCAAAAGACCTTGACAATGATTCCACCGTGACCGAGTAATACCGTTTCAATGTATTCGAAATTATTCTTTTGTTTTCCCTCATTTTCAATGCGAAATGTCTGTTTTTGAAGTAGAACGTGCTTTTCAGGCAAATTTGTTGGGAAAGAAAGTACAGTGTTAACAAAAAATTAATAACAGAATATGAATGAATCTGTTGGAAAAATGGGATTTTAGGTGACCTCTTCGTTTTCAGCCTTAGCAGCTTTTCAATTATATTAATTTCTATTATAAAGGTTCTATTAGTACCTGTTTTAAAAAATTGAATGATATGAATTTGGTCTTATTTCTAAATCTAAAGTAATAATTTAAAAATATCTTTTGTTAAGATATCTTAATCTTCAATAATTTGATTTTGACCTCAAAAAAAAATCTTATTAATAAGAATTGCTTCTATTAACTGAAAGTCTTGAAGTGAGTGTATAATTTTAAGGATTTAAAATGTGTTCAAACAGATTTCAAAAAATTTCGAAAGATTTCAGGACATTTATAAATTTTTCAAGGAATTCAAAAGATTTTAAGAGATTCAAAAAATTATTTAGGCTCTTTTGAAATTCATTTCATTATTTTAATAATAACTTGGGAAAATGTAAATATTAGACTAAAATCTGTCTTATGGTTGTTAATAATATAATTTCGCATTTCAAATTAAAAAAACGTCTTTCTATATCTCAATTCAAAATCAAATTCATATAAATATTCGAGTTTACAAAACTACATCTTGGTAAACTGACGGAGTCTAAAGCACTCGTTTGAGAAGATCCACAATGAAAAGATCCCGGAGGTATCAGGTTTGAATACATGTGAATGCTATATAAGATCATCGTAAGACGCTTCCACTTAGTCACTCAGTTACGAACTCTCTTGCTATCGCGATCGTACTATATATCTCTTTTAAAAAAGTGGTGACTGTAAAGAAAATTTTTTTTTATTAATTTCGAGGTTCCTGCAGGATGCGGAACATGAAGAAGTCCTTGGTGTGTTTCCTCTTCATCCTCTTGGGGGTTGCAGGATCTTTAGCTGATGACAAGCTTCCCTTCAGTAGACATAGAAGAAGTGAGTTTTCATTTTTCATATTTTTTTGATATTTTTTTGCAGCAATATTGCCTGAAAGCTTTGATAATATTGTCGGCAATGTTGCAGATATTTTACTGCAATATATGAATGTCCGTTGCCGATCAATAATGCTTTTCAATATTGTTGCAACATTGCAGCAATGTTGTGCGACAATATAGATTTTATATAATGAAAATAGATGTTTATGCGATTATAAATTTTTAAAAAATTCAGCTAATTTGATGGTTTCCGAAACTTTTTAAAGATTTTCGCCCAATATTGCTACAATATTGCAACAATATTACATGGCAATATTTATTGGTAACGGACAATCATATATTGCAGCGATGTTGCTGCAATATTGCATGCTGTTGGGGATAATAATGTTTTCTATTGTACGTACGCGTCATTTACGTAATTGATTATAAAAGCTAGCTAGACAGGCTCGAGCGCGTCAATCAAAACACCGGCCGGAAGTAAACATCTTATGAACTTGTTGATAAACAAAACCTAATCGTACCTTTTGCTCAAATTATGATTCTGCAAAGCCTTATTTTCTAAAGTGACAGCTTTTTACGTGACAATTATATGTTTATTATATTTAATACATATTAGTCATATTACACAACTTTAGAATTAAATATTTATTTTACATTCATAAATTTACAGATGTGGATAAACTAATATTATTTATAATTTCAGTTAAGTATAAGTTTATTTTTAGATTCTATAGAGTATTAAGAGAAAAAAACGATGTTAATGCTTGAAATCTTTTTCATATTGTAAGAGTGCGTAAAAGTAGATTGCACCCAATAATTAGAGTTAATAATACATACAGTGAAATAAAAAGCGATATTCAAGCATTGACATGCTCTGTAAAGTAGATCAGAAAAAATGTCATCGAGAATCGCAACATTTGTGAACCATGACCTCCTTAACTTCTTCACCTTGACACTATCCCACTCTCTTCGATCTCGACAGTTTGGTACATCCCTTGCAGCTGATTTCCCTGTTATCGCAATAATTGGTAATCTGAATTGCAAGACAACTTCAGTCAATGACTTCGAAAAATTTTGTTATTCTTAAATTAAGTTAAGCTTATATTTTTTAGAATTTCACATTAATCTATGTTTAATGCAATTTCATGCCCAGGATTCTGCCTTCTATGTATTATTATTTTTATATTATTTTTATTCAATCATAATAGCAGCACGTCAAGTTAATGTTTATTTCTATCTCTTTTTTAATTGAAAATCAAGAATAGGAATAAATAAGAGCCAAACTTGGAAGATATTAAAAGACTTTTTAAATTAATTTAAAAGAATTCATGTAATTTAAGAAATTTTAAGGTATCAAAAGTTTTTTAAAACTCTTTTGAATTCATTTGAAATACCTTAAAAAATTCTTTAAAAATCACTTGACATCTCTTGAAAAATCTCTTGAAATCCTTTACGATTTTCTTTCGAATTCTTTTAAAATCGCTAAAAATACTAAAAATAATTGGAAATTATTTTAAAATCTTGAAACACTTTTGAATTCATTTGAAATTAATTTCATAATTCTAATAATAATGAACACCAAGTCCCTTTTTTGTTTTTCAACTCGTTTTTTTTTTAAAGTATGAATTTGGAATACCGAACAAAACGGTCATTGCCTTACTTAGGAAACGACAAAATTAAAGGGTTCAAGCATGTAAATTTCTATGTCACCGAGTCCCGTTAATTTGAACTCTTTGCAATATTTATGAGTAGAACATGTACGTACATATGTAAACGTAAGAATTCCATACTAGAATGAAATCACTTAAAGCATACTTCGCCAAGATACGATAATGAGGTGACACACTCTAACAGCTAAACAAATGAACAGTTAATTTTTGTACTGTGTCAAAGCCACAGAAGAAGAAAATGATTGCAATTTGATTTGTAATCGACACAAAACGTGAAATAAGAGTTTATTTCCTTAAACTTCAGTTTGATTTATCACTCTTACGTGACCATCATAAATATCTTGTTTGCTTATTGTCACGATTTCAGATAAGTTTCCAAGAAATTTTTTTTTCACAAGAATCCTGGCTATGATTCACTTTTCCTGATTAAAAATTTTAACTTTGACAAGGTCCTGAAAGTAATGCGTAGAAAGTTAAAACCAGAAATATGCGAGATCCGATAATTAAAAGGCAACCATGTCAATATTAATTTATAAAAATTACGCAATGTTTATAGGGAATAGCATTGCAAACATGTTTAATAATAATAATCAAAATAAATGCACTTCTCAGTTTAATTCTACAAATTAAAGATGTATAGTTTTTTCTGAATCAAAAACATTAAAAGATGTTTTAAATCAATTTTGAAGGATTTGAAAAGTTTTTACGGAATTTTAAGATTATTTTTATTCATTGATTGTATGTAAGATACTATTACAACGTTTTTTTTTTTTTTCTAAAACGAACAACGAGCAATATCTGTAACATTTTCCTCGTTTTCTTCTGTTCCCAATCAGCATCTCTATCATCGAAAGTAAACTTCGCGGACAGTGATCTCTCATCGAGAATATTCAGACGAGCCGTGAATTCAGAAGCAAGGCAAATCGATAATCCAGATAATGAATCTTCAACTCCTTCAATCATCGACAATTCTCTTAACGAGATTGAATCCACAGTCGCTTCCTTGAGTAATTCAGATTCCAGCATCAGTACTTTGGAGGATCTGTCAACCACTTCTGCGCCTACAACACCTGAGAGTACGGAATCCTCCATCTCCACTACAACCTCTGATTCAGATAATATCAATCCGAAAATTCCTTCAAGAACTCCTGGAAGTGATGCAATTACAAACAGCATTCCAAACAGTCCTTCCACGTCAACAACCCTTGAAAATCCTAATAGCAATCCACCTCTAGATTCTCGTTTCGGATCCGAACCGGCCAAGAAGCCAAATCCACCACGTCAGATTGGTTCCTTCAGTCAATCCTCTTCTGGTCCAAATGTTAGCGGAGGACCATCTAATAATCCATCTCTAAACTCTCGTCTTGGATCCGAATCTCCCAACAACCCAAATCCCCCACGTCAGATTGGTTCCTTCAGTCAATCCTCTTCTGGTCCTAATATTAGTGGAGGATCATTTTCTAGTGCAGGATCTTTTCCTGGAGGATCTGTTTCTAGTGGTGGATCATTTCCTAGTAGAGGATCATTTCCTAGTAGAGGATCATTTCCCAATGCAGGATCATTTCCTAATTCAGGGTCATTTCCTAATGCAGGATCATTTCCTAATGGAGGATCATTTCCTAATGGAGGAGCATTTCCTTCTAGAGGGTCGTTTCCTAATGGTGAATCACCTCCAAATGTAGTGCCACCTCCTAATACGGGAAACCCTAACAACTTTGCTCCTAGCCCTTCATATGGCTTCCCACCACGATTTCCTTCTGCACCAGGTTCCGGAGTTTTTGGTGCACAATCTGGTTCCAACTTCCCATCATCTCCTGGTTACTCTTCCCAAGGATTTTCATTCCCAGGAGGCTCTGGATTCACATCGACATACACTTCCGGTTCGGGTAACGCTGGAGGTTTTGCTAGTGCTGGAAGCTTCGCTGGAGCATCATCTGGTTTTGATGCGCCAACATTTTTAAGCCGAGGAGGCTTTGAAGAAACTGGTCCTTCAGCTTTTGGAAGTCCAAGTGGACCAGGTACGAGCCAAAAGGAAACTCACGTTCTTCGCTGGATTTTTTTTCCTGCTTTCATATGTTTTTAAAAATTCTTAGGGAAATAGAGGCGGTGCATGGAACGTATGCAATTCAAATCGTAGAAGTAGTTAAGTGTGTATTAGATAGAACTTGTTAAATGTGTAGGATTTGTATTTAATGGTGGGGTGGTGGTTGTATTAAAATTAAATAAATGTTTTGTTAATTGAAGTAAGAAACTTGTTTCATTGAATTATATGAAATGAAACAAATTTTTTTGTTTAATTTAAACAAACTTTTTTCTGAGTGTGATCCGCGCGCTCTGCGCATGATTAATTTCTCGTTTTTGCACTCTTTTTGCCAAGGAATTTACAAAGAAAATATAATAAGAGAAGAAATCATATCTTGACTCTTCTTTCAGTTACTTCGACTAGACACATTCAAACAGGTTTTTTTGGAACCATTCCATTTAAATGTGAAACCTCTTCAAATCCATTTAAATGACTTAAACTGTCTTGAAATCCTTTAACATGTCTTAATATTTTTGAAATCTTGAGAAATCTTTAGAAAATCCTTGAATTATTTGTGAAATATTTTAAGGATTTTTACGTAATGGTGGGGGCAGTTGTGTTTTTTATATATATATATATGTATATATCATGATGAAAGGGATATGAAAGGGCGCCAAGGAATTTGCAAAAAATATATATAATAAAAGAAGAAAACAATTCTTGACTCTGCTTTCAGTTACTTCGAGTAGACTCTTACAAACAGGTTTTTTCTTATTTTTAACCGTTCCGGCTTCGTTTTGCATATTGTAAAATAATTGCATACAATCAGTCGATTATGAAATACCAACATTTCAAAAAAACTTATTTAAATTTCATGTTTGGAGAAATTCTTCCACAAGAAGATCTGTCAAGAAAAGGTCAATTTTATAAAAATAGTAAATCTACTTTTTAAATTTTCCCCTCTTGCAAATTAATTGGCGTGTAATATGTATTTTTTTAATTAAAAAGTCACCACTTGTGCTCACAGAAATATATTTTTTTCATTTTCTTTACAGTTTGTACATGCTATTTCATTATTTCAGTGACTAATGACATAATACACATGTAGGAATCACAACGTAATATTAACTCAATGTAAATATATGTAAATTAAATATAGTAATAGGAAATATTAATATGTACATATTTCTCAAATCTAATAGATTTTGTACACATTGGCTTATGTGAATAATTTTCTATTCGATGGTTTGAACATAGATTTGCATTTAGATTGTTTGTTCATCTCTTCAATTTTAATTTGTTTTTTAATTTTCACTTTTTTTGACAGGTGCCAATCCGTATCCTCAGGGTCCTTATGTCCCCAACAATCCTGGAATGATTCCTTACCAAAACAATGGACCAGGATTTGAGTTCCAACAAATATTCGATCAGTATTTCAGAAACATTCAGGCACAACAAGAAGCACTGCAGGCACAAATTCAGCAACAACAAGCGTACGTTTCTCTTTTTTCTTTTTTACTTATTTTCCTTTATTTTCTTCCAGCTTCTTTTTCTGTCTTTTTCTGTATGCTTCGTTTGAAATCTTTTCAATCTTAATCATTCTATCATTTTCTCTTTCTACTTTCGCTTCTTCTTTAAGTGGTCACTATTCCTGGGCATCTTCTATGTCTTACATTACCAACCCTCCAGGAGTTTCAGATCCGAATGCTCGTGTTTACGCGTATTCGGAAACCTCGCCAAATGGGGCAATAGCTTCTTCATATGTTGACTCAAATCAGGGCTATGGCGTTTCTAAAAGCACCGTTAGTGGGAATAGGTGATGGTTTTTTTTAAATTAAGAAAAAATATTTTAATTGCATGAATAACCCGTATAGCACAACAGTTTCCATGAACATTCTGGAATATTCCAATGGAAGGTTCGGAGTATTTCAAAAAATGTTCCAGGAAGGTTCCCGGAATGAAACTTGAAATTGTAAGAAGTAAAACAAAATAATCGCGTGCGTATTGGTTTGCTAGTTCATTAAGTTTTGTTATCATTATTCAGTAGGTCAACTTTTTGTTTTAACAAAATAAAATTCAATAGTTATGACTAACTGATAATTTTTTTAAAATAGTATTTTCGAAATGAATAATCGTCTTGGAAATGGATCACCATATGGAGGAGGATCATCTTATGGAGGATATCCCGCGGGAGGTGATTCGTACGGAGGAAGTTCAGGACCTCAATCTGCTTCTGCAAGTGCTAATATTGGACCCCAAGGAGGATTTCAAAGTGGTCAAATAAACCCGGTAAATGCTCAGAATAATATCAAACTTTTACTGTACTTTTATTCTCATAATCTAATGAAACTGATTCTAAGAAAAAATTATTTCTTTTTCAAAGGCTTCTCCGGGGATCTTTTCACGATTCGGTGAAAGCATACCACCACCATCTGGAAACAGTTACGGAGTTTTTAGCTCTTCGAGTTCTCATCAATCTGTTGGCCCGGATGGAAAAGAAACGTCCTTTAAATCTGCCACCACTGGTGTCAATGACAATGGAAAAATTAGTTACCAAACTGTTCACGACCCGTGATTTGAAGAAGTAGTCCAAATACAAATTGTATTACTTTTAAATTTATTCGGCTTATAATTTGTAACAATAAGCATCGTGCCTTAAACTTATTTTTCTATTTAATTGTATACTTGCCACCTAAGTAGGTGCTGCTAATTAATGTCATATTGACAATGAAGAGATTTGTTCCAATTTTTACGTTTACTGTTTTGCTTCAATTGTTGGAGTATGTGAATCTCTGAAAATCTACCTCGCAGTGTAGTAAATAAATATATAATGCAACACTGTTCCTAAAAGTAATTTTATTAATTCTTTCATGTAAAATCCAAGTTTTATTTGCACTCAAAAAATATAATTGAAAGCTGAAGATATCTACAAGTGTAAAAGAATACTCAAAATGCTTATTTGTAAAAGTTCAAGTAATTTCTACTTATATAAGTAATAATTTTAGGGAATAACTTAAATTTTGGCAGATGATTTAGAGAAGAGTTTTTTTATAAAATGAAAATGTATATTGTAGATAACAATCTCAGTGTGAAATATTCATTCGAAATTTGATTTTGTTATTCAGAAACTAATAAGCTTTGACGTGTTCATGGTTTGTTTTACTCAAAGGATATTTTATCTTATCATCAACTATTTCTTTGGAAGTTATTGGTGATTCCTGGCCATGATGCGGTGGTGATGGTGGTAAAAATTCCGGTCGCTGTGGATAAAAACGAGGGCTTGGCGGTCTACCAAAAGGTGTAAGTGCTCCTGGCAAAGCTCCAGAACTTGATTGAAAATTTCCAGGATTTCCGGCAAAAGACGGAGAATTAACAGGTCTTGACTGGACAAAAATTCGTTTGGATAAGCGTTTATTAGACAAGAAAGAAAAAAGACAACAGATTTTGTTATCGCATGATTCAGGGGAGAAGAAATAAAAAGTTTGTAGTCCGAAATTTAAAAGATTTGAGGTCCTGACATGACTTAAAGTATTTTTGATGCATTCAAATTAGTTTATATATGTATTACGATCTAAGAACTATACATACTTGCTGAGGGTTGTAAAATGGTTGTTGATTTGAAGAATCTACAGGAGAGCAATTGTTTGAAGAAAAACCCTGTGAATTTTTATGACAGTTGCCTGAAGAACATCCGCGTGAATCACCAAAATTGCAATTACCAGATGAACATTCTCGACCATTTGGACCATTTCGATCATTTTGTCCATAGACTCCATTCGGTCCATTTCGACCATTTTGACCATAGATTCCATTCGGTCCACTTGGACCAGTTGGAGAATAATTTCCAGATGGATCATATTTTGATGAACCCTGAGATAAGGGAGTAACTTTAATTGTTATTGTTTGCTCTCCTTCAGCGTCTATTTGTGATTTGTCCATATTGATATAAACATTTGTTAAAACCCTTCCATTTCCAAGCTGTTTCTTTACAAGTGTCAAATTACAAGATTCTTCTTCACAAGGATTTGGATTTTGTCCGTTCATGAACACCCTTATGTAATTGATTACTGGCCTGTTATTTACATTGTTCTGAAAATTCAGGTAAAAATAAAAATCTTATCTTATGGACATTTTCAGTGATTTCATGAATGCGTTTGAAATTCAATAAAAATCGAAAAATAATTAATAATCGATACTTAAAAAAATCTCTTAAAATTCCTAGAAACCTCTTGAACCTTTTGTTTCAAACCTAATTGGCTTTTGAACGGCTTGAAGTTGAAAGAAGTGAAACAAAAAAATAGTGCGCGTGTTGATTTGCTAGTATGTACTTAAGAATAATATGAAATATTTTTGCTCATTTTATATCCTTAAAATTATACACTCAGTTCGAAACTTCTAGTTTCTAGAAGGAGTTTTTATGACATCATTCTCTTTTGAGTCTAGAATGAAATTATTAAAGATGAAAATATTTCAAGATAAAATTTTTAAAAATTATCATAAGCAGAAGTTAAGCAGTAAATATAAAATCGAATATAAACTTTGTGCCAAGAAGGAGAAGAATGAGGCATCAATCTTCTGTATTTACAACCCGTGTTTTCCCATAAGATGTTAACGAGCAGTTTTACGAGCGTCTGTTCCCAAAATTGATTTTAAATTCTCTGTTGACGACTGGCTTCTCCACACGATTGGTGTAGCCGTAAATATAACGTCTACTATCTATAGAGACCTCTATGTCATTCTGTAGTAAAATTCTCGCGGTACCTTTCGGGATATATACAGTCGCATAAATTTATCTTGAGAAAAGTCTTAGCACTCACACGTCCCATATTTCCTTGTCCTCTACCCGGGAACGAATTGTCGTTTCTTACAAAATTGCCGTCCTGTGGTTTATATGATGGACGTCCGCTATTATAATTCGGCCTCCTTGGCATCTGCTGCTGTATAAATCCACGATTTGTGTCGATAACCGCCTTCATAGATCCTGTATTTAAAGGTGGATGTTGTCTTCCTTCTTCTTCTGGACCAAAATCAATCTTAGATGATATCCCTCCACTCATGCACAATTCAACATTTATTAGGACGTAAAAAATTAAGATTTTGAAATAAATATACTCCATTCCCGTATTCATTCTGTATTTATTGTTGTTCAATAAGATTAACTGTAACTTCTTTGGTATCAAATATTTCTTATTTCTGAAGAACAACTTGGAGATCTTTTGCTTTTAGATTCTTAAGTACAACTGTTGTAAAGTATCTCTGCAAGAATCTGCAAAGACTGGAGCAAATTATAAATAGAGAGGGGATAATTGTTTCGTTGAGGATTGACATTAATAATTATAACTGTCTCGTAAAGATGGGAAGAACTTAAAAGCTTCCGGCGATCTGACAGATTGAAGTAAAAAAAACAGGGAATCACACGCGAAGTGAGAAGTTTTATAAGCATAAAGCATTTCCCGAGAAGATCGTAAAATTCGGAATGTATACAACAGGTACATCTTACTGTAATTAGAGCATTTCTGAAAAAGATAAAAGTTTTTACTAATGGCTGGATTTTAATACTGAAAAATAAATTTAAAAAATGTAATGCTTATGATGTAAGTCGTTCGCATTACATAAATCATCGGATATTGGATATTCAGGGATTTCCAGTTTTTTATCCAAATTTTTAATGACTCGCAGAATAAGCAAATGATTCATTTTAAAATGTATAATGGAAGATTAAAAAATAAAAACATATACAAATTGCAGAAATTACTGAAGCTATAACTGAATGTCCCTGGCGAAATGAAACTATTGCAAATTCCGGAATGAAATGGATTCAAAGGAATAAAATTTTTTCTATCCAAAACTTTCGCCAAGGGTAGCTGTAAATGAACGGGTGCCATCGAAAGTGATGGGAAATATTTATAAAAAGACAGCATAGGGTACCAAATCCTCCCATGAATGAGATTATCGAAACACCCCTTTGTAACTGAAAGGAAGCCTACTTCGAAATGCACCCTCGAGCGTGATTGTTTGTTAGCCTAAAAGTAATTTCGGATCTCGTTGACAACCCTTAGCGTTTGAGCTGAGCTTTATCTAAACAAAGGGTTGAACAGTTCTCTCCACTTAATTAAAACTGCCTAGAGAACATTGTATGAAATATATTTCAATACTGCACTGTTTTTTGAGTTTATATAAAATAATCCTCCTATCTTAAAAAAGTGGTGTAACGAAATTTCTCGAAAATCTAGCATACATTATTGTTGTAAACCTGGAGGCAATTATGTAACTTTTCACTTCCACTTTCACTTTCACTTTCACTTTTTGGTTTTCCAGTTTTTGATTTTCACTTTTTCCAATTGCATATGTGAATGTCAATTTTGATATTATAAAATTTAAACGTCACTGACGTGTTTTGTAAGCGATCAGCCTATTTATTTCTTATTCGCCGTTTTTTAAGTTTTCAAGTTTACAAGTTTTTCACGAAAACGACAAATAAGAAATAAATATGCGAACGGCTTACAATTCTTCGATATTGGGTTGATGTTT
>JAUESH010000043.1:203388-227770 GCA_032275165.1 Synergus magnus
TAAATAAATTTTAAAAGATTTGTTTAGAAATTTTAAGGGATTTTGCAGAATTATTAGATACCAAAAGATTTTTTAAAACGAATTTTGAGCATTTTCTTTAAGAAATTTTACGTATTGTTGTGGAATTAAATGGATTTTAAAAGCTTTTTAGAAATCACAAAGGATTTTGTGTAAATTAAAAGTATTTCTCTTGAAATTTTTAGTAATTTTAAAGTAATTATCTTGAAATTCTTTAAATTCTAAGAGAACCTAAGGGATTTCAAGATATTTTAAGGAACTTCAAAAGATCCAGCCAAGTCACCACCTTGGTTACTTAATTTGTTAAAAAAAATTAAGTACGCTTGAAAAAATTCCCTGACAATTCAGGGTGTCTAGTGATCAGGTAATTTGAAATTCCCGGGTTTTTCCCGGTAAAATTTTTTTTCTCCGACCAATTTATAGATGTCTTTTTGTGAATTTTGAAAGTCAACGCATACATAGAAATAGAAATTTTAATATAATTTAAAAAGTAGAAATAGTAGAAAAAAAGTAGTACTAGAAGAAGTAGAAAAAAGTCAATTTTTCGATAAAATACGAAAAATTCTCGGTCATAAATGAAAATCCCGGGTTTTTCCCGGTTTCCCGGTCCGCTAGACACCCTGCAATTCCAAGTTTTCCAGGATGGGTAGACACCCTGTTAAAGTAATATATTTATATGAGGTGGGGCAGGGGATACAAAAAGTGTGTCATCCGAAATTTAAAACATTTTACGCCCTGGAGCAACCACCCTGAGAAATATTGAAGCACACATATATAAAGAGGTCAAAGAGTCTTGTGAGAGCAAGTAGATAATATGTTTGCAGTTTCATGACACTGATTACAACCTCAAGACTCAAGTTATGCTCTTGTTTTTGACGTCGTGAAATTGCAGTCTTGTTTAACCTCTGGTAGTGAGTTTCCAGGGAATTACATATATAATTGAATTATACGCAACCGTTAGGCACAGTCACCACCTAATGCATGTGCTACGCCAATGTGTGGTGAAGATCCTGAGAAACAGACAGTAACGACATGCCTGAATAGTCAAGGTAAGTGTAACCGTCGGAAGGATGCACGAAGAATATGAATAAGGATCGGGGAAGGAAAAGGCCTATTTGGATTCTTAGTTTTGATTCGCTCCAATGGTTAGTCGACCCTGAAGAATACTTAAATTCGTATACGAAATTTTGTCCTATCGTGAATAGCAAATTTTCTTCGAGAATTCAAAAGAATACATATAAGTTTCGTGAAAAAACCAAGATAATTTTCTTACCGGGTTGCCGATGAGGTTTTGCCAAGTGAAGTGCAATTCCGGAACATGAGCAGGTACAGGAACAACAAACTTCATGGCGTACTCGTTAATTTGACCATCAGTCACGTAAAACAATTGCGCCTGCAGCCCTGCAAACAGAGGAAAGATAAACTGTTAGATAAAATATATTACAGAGAAAATATTTCATGATAAGGGACAAAATTAGTCTCTTGTACAGAAGAATCACAAAAAGTTATCCATCGTATCTTTAAAGGCCTTGTATGAATCAGAGGATGCATTTTATATTTGATTTTTCTTCCATTGCTGGAAGCAGCAATAGTTGGCATAAGAGAGGTTTTCTTTGGGGGTCATAATTCGTTCTGTATCACGCGAGGACCCTTATTTACAGAAAGGGAGTGTAGAAATTGCGGAATGGGATGGAATACAGGTTCGGTATCGGATATCAGATGAAGGAGGTGGGAGCACATGACTCATGGCAATCGATTTGACCTAAGATACAACTAACATGGGCTTGCAGCTAGACTCACAAATCCTTGCAGAGAGACAGATCTTATCACTTATCTGCCATCAAACTACCAAGCTCATGCAATGGATTCATTATTTCATTTAAATTGAATTTACTTTCATCGGTCAGTCCTTTTCGGAAGTAGCATTCACGTTCTACAAACATAACATGTCTTGCACGTTTCTAAGTAAATAGACATACTTCATTTTAAGCTGAATTTTGATAGTTTTTACCTTACTTAAAAGAAAAAATTATGTAATTAAATTTAAGAGAATTTAAACGATCACCGAAAAACAGGTGAATTCACAATTCTGACCGGTAGTGTGTATTTATACAAGCCGTGTGAACCGAGGCAAGACTCAACACTATTCTTTCTGTAAGTCTGTAAGTCTTTAAGTGAAGTCCATTGTTTTCTTTTTGCATAAAGATTGCATGGAAAGTCGATGGAGTCTTGAGAGCCATTTCTCTAGGTACACATACTCGAAATGACTCCAGTAAAAGAAAAAAACAGTGGTTCCAGTGAAAATACTGCTAGCTATGGAGAAGAGCATGTTGGAAATATCGATAATAACGAAACGATGCCAACAATCTTCACGGACCATTGTGCGGAAGCCGCTTTTGTTCATTGTTTTCAAGGTACTCTGACTTTAAAAAGTTAGGTTTGCCGCCTTCCAGGCTCACTGAACTATAACTTTACGGGATGTCGTTGTCAGGAATGTTTCGAGTTAAGGCACTTTTCGCGTAAAGTTCATCACTGAGGAAGAATTTATAGTTTACTGGCAGAAATTGACTCGGCGTTGCTCGAGATTTTATAGTACCTTTCATTACAAAAAATATGAATCATAAAGAAAAGCCAACTCGTGCCCTCTCCTTGTGAGATTCAATTAAATATAAGATCATGTTGATGACTTCTTCTTTTTCTCTATAAGCAAAGGTTTAGTTTATCTCCCAGGCCCGTTTTGTCCCATCTCAGGGGCTTCCCAGGAGTTCGTGCGTCTCGTTTGCTAAATGAGAAAATCCGCCTTGTTTAGAGGCCACCGCCTATGGTTTCTAATAGAATGAATAAAAAGTAAACAGGATCCTCTCGTTTGGCTACCGAAGAACCTTAACCCCGTCCATGTGTTTGGCAGGTGTTGTTCGCCACGGAACTTACGACCCTCGAAATCCCCTTCGTGTATAATTCCCGTTCCTTCCACGACTCCTGCGCTCGGGAGCTGATCCAGGATACAAGAAGAAAAAGAGCAAAAGCAAGAAAAATAAGAAATAAAAGGAAATAAGGAAGAGTATAGCGAAAGAGTAAAACAGAAGAGAAGAGAGAGAGAAAGAAGTAGTCAAGGAAAAAGGGAGAAAAGTGTTCTCATCTCACTCTATCATGTCCTTCTTTCTATTTCTCTTCCTCTCTCTTTTACTCGAGGTCCACCCAGCCTATCGCCAGAGTATCTGATAGGGCGGTTAACGAGGCACGAGTGGATTTTTAAGTCACCAGAAGACAATGCTCGAAGCAGGCACGGCTATCCGCCGTTCGTGTCTTTGCTTTTGGTCCTGTTCTCTTTGCCCCAACGGCCTTTACCGGTTTTCTGAATCAGATATCGTATACCCACGACCCTTACTTCAGCCTCTGGCCCCTTACGTTTGCCTCACGATCTTCTTCTTTTCTCCCACCCTTCTCTCACTGTCTCCCTCTTTAAGGGATTTTGAAAGTATTTTAAGGGATTTCAGAAGTCTTTAAATGATTTTAGGAGACTTTAAAGGAATTTCAAGGGATTTCAAGAAATTTTAAGGAATTTATAAAGATATCACATGATCGTCGATGCTCAATGGGGGGTCAGAGTTCTGCGGCTGACTTTATCAAGAGATTAAAAGGTCCAAAAAAAAGAGGACCAAAGACCAGACCGGATCAACCTTCATTATAAGAATTAATTTAAAAATTTCCTCGTAAGGGATCGTTGTTATTAAGTTTGTTCGATGCTCGTATCCCTATCGTTTCGTGCAGAAAGGAAAACAATCGTTATCTATATGAATTGTATAGAGGAGAAATTTATTGGTGAAGTACAAACTCCCGAGGCTCTGTTTATTCAATGTATGCACATGAATAATCGATGACTTGGAGCCTTCGGTTGTTCAGGTGGTTTCATTGATGATTAGTTTGAATAGGAACTAAATGATCATCGCCTCTTTTTTGTAGGTGATTATTTATTGTAGTTTAAACTAGAAATACATTGCATGGACAATTGATAATATTCAGATACAACAAAGATACAAAATTAAATGATTTCCATTTGACATTCAACAATTTTAAGCCCTTTGAATAGACATTTTTCAATTGCAACATTTGATTAGATCATGTATATATTTTATAATTATTAGATACAGTAAACTCTTTATTCTTCATAACTTGTTTCGAAAATGTTTAAAGGTATATATGTATTGCTTTACATTCTATTTAGATCAGGTATACTAAAATTGTAAACAGAATGCGATTTTATATAGAAGCCTACATTCCAATTTAGAGTGCATTCAAGATTGCCCCACCTTTTATTCATATCCCCTCGTCTTTTTTTATTTTGCCTTATATCACTCCTTTATGCTACTCCAACTGTTCATACCGGATTACCACACATTCAGGTTTGTCCTGCCCCTCATTGTGGTCCCCTCTTCCTTTTAGTATGGTAACACTTCATTTGGAATTATCTTATTTGCTGAATCGTTTCCATTTACCTTTTGTTTACTTTTTATTATCTTCACCAACAAAAATACGCGCACACGATTCGCTTTTTTATTACATAAAAATTACACAACATATCACTGACGTAAATTTTATCTTTATATTTTAAAAAATTTGATCAGTTTTTAGAAAATAACAAATGATTTTCTAGGCTTCAGAAGAATTACAAAATATTCCAAGAAATTTTAGGAGTCTTCAGGGAGCTTCAAATAATTTATAATTATTTCGCGAGATCTTGAAATTCTTGGACATCATTTAAAATCTTTTGAGACTCCTTGAAATTCTTCAAGAAAATATGAAGTTTAACTTAAATCTTTCAAAATCGATAGAGGTTTTATAGAATAACCTTTGATACACCGACAAATCATTGACATTCTTTTTAAATTTAATGAAATCCCGTATCAAATTTTTATAAATTTTTGGAAAACTCTTAGATTTTAGAATAGTTTCTTTTGAAACTCTTTGTAATTCCAAAAAATACCTCAAATTTCTTTTTAATATCTCGCAATCTTTTTAAACATATATTTTTAAATCCCGCATTAAATTCCTTGAAGTTTACTGTATAAACTGATTGGCATAATCAATACGTGCAATGTTTGCAGCTATTTATAATGACACACCCCTCAAAGAGGTGGTTTAATTCCCCACAATTATGTTTCTACATCCATCCTTCTTCATTCTCTTCAAATGACTTTATTCACACATTCTTTTTTATTTCTTTCATTTCTCCATTTCAGTCAACTGCAACCACATGTACCCATAAAAAACGAGCGGATATCTACTTTTGGCCTCTGACAGTCCCATATATTCCCAAAAACAAAAATTACCAATACGTGGGTTGCAGATGCATTCACCATGACATCCAGTCAGTATCTTTCTGCACCGGTTTTAAAATGCGTGGGAGTGACAAACTGATCGAGTTTCATTTACCCGGAAATAATATCATTGCACTCTCGAAAAGACCATAGCGAAAAAGTGTTAACGGTAAATCTGCATGATACTAAAATTTGCAACGTTTGTAAAAGTTAAAAAAAGTAAGTAAAACAACAAATTTAAGGCTTACAGGATTTCAAGACATTTTAGGTGATTTTAACAGATTTGATGAATTTTAACGAATTAGGATGTGATCCACATGCTTTAGGGGGTTGAAATTTTTGTGACAATGTTTGTTCGTCAAATGGAAACCGTTCCGAGGAATAAAATTTCAAGTCACGTGGTTTCTTATTTTTTACTTTGGTTTATCATATAAAAGTTTCAAACTTCATTACCATAAATCTGTCACCTTTCGAAAGTATATAGTGACCTCGTTATCGTTTTTACTTTTTAGTCAACCCCACGCGAAGCCTCTGTAGACTTCACTTCCCTTGGCTTTTCTTACTCCGCAATTATCATGCGAGTGTTTTGTACAGAAGAGTGTATAACTGTAAGGGGATGGTATGGGTGGATGTTTCGAAGATCCTTTGAAGTCTGGATTTGCCTGCGACTAGGGAGAGTGGAGAAACAGCCCTTTCAACGAAGGCGTCGACCCTCGACAACCGGTGCCACTCACAATTGTCACGAGGGCTTTGCAGTGCCAAGTACGTGGTGTTTCGAGCATTTCCCTTTCGAATGTACACCAATCCGAAAGATCTCAACTTCCTCTTTACTTAATTCAACTCCTCTGCCAAATGTCTTTTTCTCATGTAGTTATCTTGCCTCACAGCTTAAACTTAAGATCCTAGAGTCTAGACTCTAGGATCTGGAATCAAAGATAAGAAGTGCCGCGGAAGCATTTCGCATTTCTTGTCTTTCACGTCACAGTATCTCAGTCGTTTTTCTTGAAACTGATAAACGATCCCAGATTTTCACGCATTGCGTGACTTTGCTTCATAAGTTCACGTAATCTTAATTGCTTTCATGAAAAATGTAAATTATGAGCGCATTAATGAATCAACTCGTCTGGGGTCTTGCGTTTGGAAAAGAAAGGACTTGTGATACGGTTTTTTATCAGCTAGTGTTTTTTTTCTGCTAATCTTGCGCAACCGAAAATCAATTCTAACGTTTACAATCGATGTTCAAACACTCGTTTTTATGTAATGTTATAATGATGTAAGTGTTACAAAACGGGAAGTGAGGATTCTTTGAAGTCTGAAATCTCTTAAAATCTTTTGATACTCTCTAATTCCTTATTAATTCTCTTGAAATTTCTTCTAATCCTTAGAAATTCTTGAAAAGCCCTTAAAATATTTAGAAATTAGTGTTTCTTTGTCGATACACTTAAAAAAAATGTCTCTTTACTTTTCTTCGTGTGTGTGTTTTGTGTGTGCGTTTCTGAGGAACGGGGGAAGATACAAAAAATGTATAGTCCGAAATTGAAAACACTTTAGGCCCTGATTGAATTGGGCCTTATTTCTTGGGGTTATTTTTTCAATCGATCGCCAACAAGAGCTAGGACTTTTAAACGGGTTCGAGATGCGAAATAACGAAGAAGGATCGACCCCCGACGTCTGAACTCTGAAGTCCTAATACGTGCATATGTACATGCGCGTGGACCTTTTTCGCGAGCTGAGGCGTGAAACACCCGGCAAAATTTCGCAGGCCACCGTGTCCCCCGCTGTCAAAATACGCCATTCAAGCAGTTGACGAATGCAACGAGAAGAGAAGGCCCAGAAAAGAGAAAAGGGGGAGTCGGGGACGTCGAAATAGAGCCTGAATGGGCATGGGGTCCACTTCACCGGAGGGCCTTCCTTACCTAGGGCTCTGGGTCAGAAACCCAACACCTTTTGGAACACGAAACCTTGGTACAAGTATAACGAGATCCCGTAGCGCTGGTCTTCGAAGAGGCGAAAGGAAAGGAAAGAAGAGAAAAAAAAGTGAGGGGTCCAGGGAACTATGGACCCAGAATGGGCAGGGGATATCAAAGGAATGGGAATATTGGATTTACACGTACCAACGCCCGTTTATAATGCCTTTGATTCATTTCATTTTTCGTTCAATTCTCCTCCTTTTGCTTGGCTGTCACGAAATGTACACAGTGTGCTAAAAAATCTGACCAAAAGGTATTGACAAAGAGTTCAAAGCTGTCAGTTTTTGTCGCCTGTTATGTACAGTAGAGTTGACAGATTTTTCAAAACATTCAAGTCACACACTTTATCCTCTATGAGGCATTATATACTAATAGAATTATTTAGAGATCGTAAGAATATAAATTCTGCTTTTTTAATTCGAAATTGTAAATTGTAGTTTTAAAATTTTAAGATTTATATTAGAGTTTATGCAAATAGGCTTTTACACCCTTGAAGTTATTAGAACAAAATTTTGCAAGGTGGCAAATTTTTTCTGCGGACCTTTTAAAGATATTTTGAAACTGTTTTCGAACTTTTTCTTTTCATTTTTTTAAACCATACTTTTTAAATCCCTTTAAAAAGCTCTTGATACACACAACATCTTAATTGGCGATGATGAATCTACATTACTTAATGGTAGAGACTGTTCTTACCCTCTTAAGAATAACAAGTGCAATATGCTCTGAAATGAAATAATACAGCAATTAACAGTGGCTTAAAAATGTGAATCATCAACGACATTGTTGCCAATACGTGGGAATTAACTTGAGAAGAAATACAAAAATGATTATACTTGTTTCATTTTTATCAATTAATTAATCTTCTGGTTCATCAAAGATTGAAAAGTGTGTTGTAAAAAAATTAAATTTTTGATACTAAATGGAATGAAATTTTTCCAAAAAAGATCAAAATATAACGTTTTTCCGAGCAAAATGGGTAATTCTTCTGAGAATTTTGGAAAGTTTACCGAATATATTGATTAATTTCAAAAAAGTTAGAAAATTTTTCTTAAAGCTAACGGATAGTTAACTGAAATTTAGTATGGTACAATCGAATTTTATTTAGTACGACGGCCCCTATCCGGGTATTAACCGAACCAAGTGTTGCTTAACTTCATTGATCGAACAGAAGCCTTAAACATTTCTATGCGCCCACCGGGCGTAATATTCGGAATTAAGGCAAATCAATAAGAACTGCGAGATGTTTTCTCTTTCTTCCTGAAGAGTTTTAGCAAATTTGTGGATCTTAATGCCCTTTGAAAGGAAAGTGATCAAATATCGCATATAAATATTAACTCTATATCCATAAACAGTGGAAGCTGCACATTTGTCAATTCTTAATTTACTTCGCTTTAGGTGAAACCTCATACGAGTGAAAATTATGAGTAAGGTATTTTTCACTTTCGTCATTAAACACGTGCAGAATACGCACGTAGGCGTGTACGAGTATCGCAATTCTTGTGTCCTTACAAACTCAGAACGCATACTAGTGTAAATGCATAAGTGTACCGTGGGCATATGTATAATATACGACACGTTGGAAGTCCCCTGTTTAGCATATATCGAACCACTCATGGTTTCCCCGGGGGGGTCTCCTGAATAACCCATAAGTCTGGACAGGTCTCCGCAGCACTGGCATTTACTGGTTGCTCCTTGGACAAAACCAGGAAGGCGTAACTTCGTATGACACAAGCCATAACTCAAGAGCAAAGCAGAATGCAACGCATCACGCAGTTATAAAGTTTCCACAGGGTTTTATTGTTAATGGTAGCACTCAGGCCCATTTGCTTTACAGTTTGAGTTTAGTCTTTTAAAAATTCAACGCCAGGTTATAACACAGAGTGTCTACTAAATTTTGCCCCCGAAATTCTCGGACAATTCTCGCATTTTTCCCACTTATAAATAACAGGGTAACAGGATTCAATTAAATATTGAGGAAAAGCGAAACCCCCTTTGGTCTTCTTTTGTATTCGTTTCTTTCCTTAAAAATATAATAGCTTACAGAAGGTTACCCGGAATCAAAGAGTTTCCTTTTTTCGTCGTAAACCCCAATTCCCGAGTTCTTCAAGGATCCGAGGAGAAATCTGGTGGTTATTCTCTTCCTCAAGCCATTCGTTAAGTGAATGCAATTGACTTTTTATGGATGAAAATAATTGCAGCAGGAATACTCATGCGTCAAAAGTTGAAAGTCGATTCGCTAACTTTGGTTCGTCAGCTTCAGGTTAATTTCAACGACATGTCAAGAAGTTGCCTAAATGATTTGATAAGGATTCTATTGGCTTTAATTTGATCACCTCCTATATTATTTATAGAATTAAAAGCAAATTGTCTTTTTCTTTTTACGAGAATACAAAGCGACAAAAATAATTTCCAATCTGTTGGGTGAAGCTCTCGAAACCGTTTTATTTATTCAAGAGGGCTGTCTCGGACGGGACGGAGAGTAAACCTGACAATCAGGAGATCCTGTACGATTGGAACTTGAAATAATATTATTTCTGGTTCCCCTTTATCCATCACGAATCACAATTGATGGGACAACCCATGCCACCGCACGTTCTGCCAAATCAACCTAGCAATAATTGTCATTGTAGCAACTACAGACGACAGATGTATTCTGATTGAGATGTCGACATATGGCCTTCTTAATTCGTAATAAAGGTCTCAATATTCGTAAACTCAATAGTCGAGAGCATGGGCGGCGCTACAAGAACTTCCGGACTGGGGAATTTTGATAGTTCCCATATCTCCAAAAAAATTTGTTTCTTTTAAATTTTTTATTTATATAAGCATACCATCAGAAATTTACCTGGCGTTGTCCGGGATTTTAAGAGGTTTCAAGTGACTAAGGAGTTTTAACGGATTTTAAAAGTATTTCAAGGGATTTCATAGACCATAGAGACTTTAAAGGAATTTAGATTTTAAGAAATTTTAAAGAATTTAAAGGAACTTTAAAGAGACTTCAAAGGATTGCACCAGATTTCAAGAGTAATCACGTTTCTTATTAATTAAGACATTTACACAGAATTTTCTTGAAAATTTCGGTATATTTATTTTAAAAAATGTGTCATACTTATTTTTATAGTTTAAGATGGATTTTAGTCCTTTTTTAAAAAACGTTTTCTTTCGCGTTTTTGTGCACCTGGCTGAAGATATAATACAATTTTGAGCGATTGAGGTTTGTTTGTTCACTAAATACAATGTAATAGGTTGGCCTAGAAAGCTGAAAGAGAGCCTTCCGGAACCCAAGTCTCCGTTCATAATGGAATCCGTGCGAAGTACGGAACGAGCCCGAAAAAAAGAATCTCTCAACCTCGCTTCTGAGGATTAACTTCCCTCCCTTGGGAAGAAAAGTGTCTTCGTAGGATCTCGAAGAATTACATCCATAAAGCCGCACAAAGACTTTTTAAATATTTCCTTGCCAAGATGAGCTGCAATTTTCCTTTATATATTTTGAGATAGTATTTATAACCAGGGTGGCGATTCGACGGACGATTTCAAATTCCCGGTCATTTCCCGCTTTTTCCCGGTCAAGTTTTTCAATTTTCCCGATAAACTAAATGTAACATATTTATATTTACCGCAAAGCGAAAAGATTGATTTCAATTTAAGACTAAATGATTTTAAGGAATTTGAAGATATTTTTACGAATTTCATTTGACTTTAAGGAACTTTAAAGAATTTTTAAAAGAGTTCAAAACAGTTGAAGGATTTTCAAGAGTTTTCACAAGATTTATAATAAATTCATGTCTCTTTTGATTTTCGACCACAGTCAAACTTCTAATTTTCGAGCTCGTTTTTCAATATTTCTTTCCAGATTCTTTTGTGTATAATCCTGCTGTCATAATATCTCTGTTGGACGTGGTCTTCAAAGCTCGATGTCTACATCTAAATCTAAATTCTCCAATCCCCATTCCCCACAGAACTACAGAGAACTGACCTGCTCCATTTACAGGAAACAGATCTGAGCCTTTTTGGAAGGCTTCAGAATCAGATGTAAAACCTGAAGGGAGATTTTTCTTCCCTGAGAAGGCTATACCAGTATTCTACAACTTCTACAGTGCCTCCAGGGTAGTAGTCAGTAGAAGTAGAAGGGAGATGTCGTGTACGATTTATCACTCAAACAAGTTGCCAGGAGAACCTCAGGGAGTAGACGAAAAAAGGCAGAGGTACAACGCCATTCGCCACCACCCGTGGTGGATCCTTCGGATGAGATGGCATCTCCAATGTCGAAAGTTTCGAATTTTAAAGTGTCCCCTCCAAGTGTTCCTGCTGGCGCCGATCGATTGATAAAGCTACCAGACTTTATATTACCAAACTTTACCAGACTCGAGTTTGTGTTCTTTACTCGAGGGAACTCTTGTGACCCTTTTACAAGTATAAGGCTTTCGAGAGTTAAAAGACTAGATCTAATCCCCTCTTCTGTGATCGAAGGTTATCTGTTATCTTTTATCGCCATCCGCCGTCTTGAAGGCGACAGGGTACCACGAAGAAGAGATTATTGGATTATGGCATTTTTCCTTTGGAATTTACATTCCCAAACAGAACCATAATGTAAATAACATGTTCATTTCTATACATTTATATTCTTCTGTGAACGATTTTAGGAGATTTTAATGGACTTTAAATGTTGACGTAGAATTTTGAAAAATTTTAAAGGCCATGCAATTTTATGGGCAAGTGATATGATAAACTATAATTTATTATTATGAATAGATCAATTTCTATTTTTTCTCACAGCTACTCGCATTTCCCTGACATTTCCCTGATAATTTTTTATGCTGAAGGGTTTTTAAAAATTTTAAGAGATTTTTACGAATTGATTACCAGGGTTTCTACTCAATTCCTGAAAAAAGATTCCCTGACTTTTCCAGGTTTTTTCTAAGTATTTCCAGGTATTTTAAGGGATCTCAGGGGATTTAAAATAAATTTTAAGAGATTTGTTTAGGAATTTTAAGGAATTTTGCAGAATTTTTAGATACTCTCTAAACTTGAATCAGTGAAATTTCACTGATTCCCAGTCAAATTCCACTGATTCTCAGTGACTCTTTTGTAAGGATTTTAATCAGTGAAAAATCTACTGGAAATCAGTGAAAAGTCCCTGAAATTTACAGTACAGTAACAACGCCTGATAATTTTTCTACTATTTAATAAATAAAAATTTTGGGTTTTAGGAACATTGGGAACTTTTTTTCGATATTTTTATTCCAATAAATGTAAAAAAAATCGTCAGACTAGACGTCTGAAACTTCAAACCCAATTCGTATAGGATAAATATTAAAAGAATGAAAATTTGAATTTTACTGCGATCTGAAGTAAACTCCCTGTTTTTTA
Source organism: Synergus magnus (assembly GCA_032275165.1). Taxonomy (NCBI): domain Eukaryota; kingdom Metazoa; phylum Arthropoda; class Insecta; order Hymenoptera; family Cynipidae; genus Synergus; species Synergus magnus. Next base: position 216,065 of record JAUESH010000043.1, read on the forward strand.
ATTATATTTCCGGTCATTTCGCGATCTTTTCGGTTTTCCGGCCAAGTCACCACCCTGGTTATCTAATTTTTTAAAAAATTAAGTACGCTCGAAAAATTTCCCTGACATTTCCAGGTTTGTCCAAGTATAAAAAAATTCCCTGACAATTCCAGGTTTTCCAGGTTTTCCAGGGTGGGTAGACACCCTGATTACGCTAGTTACGATAGAACATTCGTTGATATATTATTGAAGCTTCGTGGTATTTAAAAACACCTGCACGACCCTATTTACTACTTAGGACTAGGAAGGAAAACATGCGTATAGCAATTGAAAAAGATTCCCATAGCACTTAGACTTCTAGGATACTCAAGTACTCTTCAAGTGGCTTCGAACTAACTCCGGGGAGAAGAAGCGCAAGGGGAAAATCGCTTAAGGAACCATTTGTCAGAAACTATTTGCCGTCTGAGATGAGGTATAAAACCGACTGGTTTTTTGCAGCGTCACCGTGCCTAAGGGTCTGGAGGGAAACGTTTTCGTTGTTCCCCATCAAGTTGTTCTACGAACTGAAAATCTCAAGGAAATTGAGGAATTAATAAAACCAGCGCGCTAGAGAGAAATCAAATTGAGAATTGAGTAGTATTGGATAATAGTTCAATATACTCTTGATCGATATGTTCCATGTTCATTCGAATATGACATGAGGTCGTGTTTTCGCTTTCGAATTCTGTACGATTCGAATCATCCTTGAATAGCAGATGCTCGTTAAGATCCTGTCACTCAGGTCTCGCTCAGAATGAGGAGAACAAGTTCCGTCTGACGAAGGATTAAGAGATTTTCAGGAAGATAACGTCATAAATTGATGAATACGCACTGTATAGTACATATATATCATTTATAGTTTATACTGTATGTTTAACTTAGAGAAAGAGAAAGGCAGTTAGTGGAAGTAGAAAGAATCTGAGAGAGGCTTTAATTAATTTCTGTTTAATATAAGAACTACTTCAACCCCTCGTTATACTTTTCTCTCGAGATGGAATCGTGGAATGAGGAGAGCGACATGGCCAACTAAAAGAGCAGAGTAAAATTTCTCGAGGACTCTCTTCTGGCAAAAAGTTCAAGTTAAATTAATTAAAAGCTTTGTTGCAAGAGTTTCTGAACAAACTGGGGACAATTAAACTCTTTTTCTGCAATTATACTTGAAAAGCAGAAGTGATTTTCATCGAATATTTATAATGATGAGTGACGGGTCAAATTAATGATAAACAGGAACAATTTGTTCAGAAATTGGAGTTGAACGAAGTGACAGTAACGCAATCGAGCGGTGCATTGGAGATAATAATCGAATTAGGGTTGTACAATTGATTTGACACTAAGCCTCTTCTATATCGCACCCTGAAACGTTCCCTTTTGTAGAACGAACCACACCCTTCTCTTTTTTCCAAAAAAATCTACAGGAGATTCTGTTCCCTCTTATAACCATTATTGGAATTATTGTCATTATTAGTGAGGCACACAATATTTTTTTGCAGGATTTGAAGCCCTTATTAAACCCTACTTTACATTATGTATTTTTTTTTATTTTTTATACTTACGACAGGGTTTTTTTTTAGCGAAAATATGTAGGGTTGGAACTTACCTGTAACAAAATAAAGAAAAAATTCAGTTAGTATTTAAAATTAAAGTATTGTTTAATTTATAATATAAAGCAATTGAAATCTTTTTCAAATTCTCAATTTCAGGCATTCAAAGGCATTTTACAAATTCGATGTCTCAAAATGAGTCACACCGGATGAAGCCAGTATTCTCGCTTTTGGCATACATTATTGTTGCAAATCTGATTTGTTTTTGAATGACTTGAAGTTGTAAGAAGGAAAACAAAATGTTGGTTTACTCGTTTGAGAGGAAATTTTTGAACATTAGCATAAGCATAAATCATTGACAAAAAGGCGCGCGTATGACATTCAAGTAATCGTAAAACAACACTAAGTTTAATCACAACGTATCTCCTACAGAGATTTAATTAAAAACGTTACATCAAATAAAACCTCTATTAAACAGAACCCGATCTGGTAGTAGTAGGTAATTCTCATAATGTTCTGCGCAATCTAGGCGACGCTAGAAAGGGGTAACGATGTTGTTTTTATAAGGAAATCCACGGGGGTCCTCGTTGGGCAGGTTTCATGTAAATTTTTGACATACACGCGAGTACTATTTACTGTATGTGTTACAGGATTCCCACACATACAGTAAAACACCTAACACGTGTGTCTTAACGAGGAGTTGGAGATTGATGGAGCCAGAGGCGCAGCATCCCAATAGTGGTCCATGTAGAATTTATGCTACGAGTTCCTCACGACCTTCTCTCTTTTCTGCCATCCTTCACCTCCCTTACTTCGACTTGTTTTCTTTTCTTTTTTTCTTTTTCCTTTTTTTACTTCACGCTCTCTTTTTAAGCTTGAGATCTCTTTGGCGCGACCGCCATTACTTAAACTTAAAACCCCGCAGAATAATTAATGAAGCTCGATCGTTGAATTGATAGACTCGCGGAAGAATGATCGGACTCACGAAAGCGACCACAGAAGTTAAAAATCGCCGTTCGTTGCACCCGGACAAAATTTTAAGGATTTTATTAGGATATTATGGAATTAATGCTTAAAATATAAAATGTAAATGCTTTAATTTATGAAGGAAGAGTTAAATCACTGCAATACACGTAATACAAGAATTTTGACAATAACAGAAAATACTGGGTGGCGGTTTACGATTTAAATTTAAGGTGTGCAGGTGTGACGTGGGGGATTCCATTCAGATCGCGTTCTACAGACTTCTACGCCATTGTGCGTGCATAAACGTTTTCACGGGGCCTCGTCGGACCCTTTGAGTGGACTCAGCTCCTCTGGTAACATCAAGATGGGCCTGTCAGACCCTAACTAGGTAGGGCCGCACTCGAGGCTGCTTTACACCAGTGAAACTCGAACCAGAACTCGCGACTTTTCTCCATTTTATGTTTTGACATGCGCTTCTTACAGCTTCTACTCACGTGGTTAAACAAAACACAAATTGCGTTTCATCTTTACTAAATTGAAAATATTCCCTCGAAATCTTTTATAACACATTAAAATCCCATATTCAATTCTTTGAAATATTTTGAAATTCCTAGAAATGTTTGGGAATCACCAAAAAATCTCTTGAAATTCTTAAAATCTCCTCGAAATCCCATAAAAGATCTTCAAATGTGAAAAAAACGGAATCAAAGCTTCCATTTCTCTATGAATGTTCTATTTTCCAAGCAATTCACTTTTCTTGACGAGGAAAGCTTTTATGTAAATGCTTATTGTTCTGGTCTAATGTACATTGTACATTACAAATGTACAATGTAATTTTTCTGGCAAGCCAAGAGTCGGCGGAAAAAATAAGTTACGAAAGACAAAAAACGAGGAAGTCTGGGCTTTCTGAATTTCTCGATGGTGTTTTTTCGACGATATTCAACATTCAACAATCTACAACTCTACGTGTATGTATTCTACTATACTAGAGCAAAAAAAAGGATATGGAGAATGGAGATCCATTGTTTCGCGCGGTGTGTAATGCTCACCACTTACTGCTCGCTCGAGCATAAAACATCCAACGCTTTTGCGAATCAGACTAAAACTAGAAGTTCCCAACTTCTATGTGTCGGGAACCATCAGCAATTCAGAGCATCGTTGGAGTTTCGTTTAGTCGTTTCATCCCATACACCAGTTACCACAGCTTTTACTGACGGGATTTAACACCTTTCGAATTCAAGAAACTGAGTAGATATACTTCAATATATTTGAATTGATTTCAAAAATTAGATTAGAAAAATATTTTTAAAAAGTGAAAGAATCAAGAAGTTTGCAAGCACTGTCAAAATATCTTAGGAATTTTTTTAGATTAATATTTTCTTTTCAAAATCTTCCAATTCGAGACGCGTTCGCCCAAGTCCAATTTATTTCAAAGTAAGGAAAATTCTTTTTCCTTAAAAGGTAGATTACTTCTGGACGAGCTTCTGGATTCGTTTGACGAGGTAAATAAGGGTCGAACCACCATAAAAATAATTTAAAAAATCATGATATTGTGGAAATAGATCCAAGTCATCGAGGAGGAATTTGAGAGTGGTTCCAGATATTTGAGACTTATCTATAAGGACTTTGGATGGACGAGATCCTCGCCACCTTAAGGGTCTTATAGCATCCTCTTCCGATAAGATAAGCCGGAATTATTTCGTCCTCCACATTTATAAGGTTTTTTACAATCTCCACTTTCTCAGTTTAAAGAGATTTCAAAAAAGATTTCAAGGATATTTCAAGGATACTCTAATTTCTATATTTCTCCAAACTAGCAAACAAACACGCACGCTACGCGCATGATTTATAGTTTTACTTCTTACAACTTCAAGTCATTCAAAAACCAATCAGGTTTGCAACAACAATGTATGAATGACATTTCGTTACACCACTTTTTTAGAGAGGATTTCTGTTGGACCGAAATTGTCATTTTTTCGAATTTAATATTTCCCCTAATTTTTATTGGTCTGAATTAATATAGTCCATAATAATAGACACCCTGATTTTGACAAGGATATTTTGTATTGCCTTAAAGGCGAGAATCCAAGATCCAATTGCAAGTGAAATTGGATCTTGATCGATGTTACGATTTAATCGATCTTCTATTACAAGAGTCAACTCCCATCAAGAAGACCTTTAGCGTGCAACGAAATTGGAAACTACCTTCTTCCAGGAAGTCTGGAGAGTAAACGTCGTTCCATATGGACAGCAGGTCGCTGGGCCCAGGGGCCTCTCGAAATGGTATCTGGCCCCTGAATCTAAAATAGACGGCCCGGTGCATGTAGTCCGAACAGCATGAGATGAAAAAAAAATACATATAAAAAACGAGAGAAGTGACTGTCGATTATTTGGTGTCTAAGCTCGAGACTAAACAAACTAGAGCCGGTCTTGGATTTGGATGCACCCTACGCCATCTTTTCTTAACAAGGACCTCGTTATAATATTTTATTACTCGTTTCGATCATTCGTACGCGTACAGCTGAACCATAAAAGTGTTACGAAAGAGAGAGAAGAGGGAAAGAAGAAATAACTTTTTTTTATTGATTCCCTGAGAAGATATATTTAGAATCATTACTTTAATTAAATTTACCAATACAGAAATTGCACCTCAAATGTAAATTATTTTTATTACTAGCATAAATACCCGTGTGCGATTTATTTGCTTCTACTTCTCTAAATACTTTATTAAAATTATCTCTAATTATCTCTAGCCTTGCTGGGAATGTAACTCAGGTCTTCAGATTGCCGATATAGTGCACCCACTAAGCTACTTGTTTTTTTTTTATTTTTATAAGATTTCATCGAGGATTTCATTTAGCTTTCAACAATTTTGAGAAATCGGAAAAATTCATTGAAATACATCGAAATTATTGGAAATATTTATGAACTCAATGAAATCTCATTAAATCTTTTTAAATTTTGTATATTCCTATCAGTTCTATTCAAACTTTTATTTCAATCACATAAAATCTTTGCAAATTCTTTGTAATCTCTTCAACAGGATGTCTACTCAATTCCTGAAAAAAAATTCCATGATTTTTCCAGGTTTTTTCCAGGTATTTCTTAATTTTTCCAGGTATCATTTTTGGCCATTCAAGTATGGAACACGGAATTTTATAACACCCCCCCCCACCCCTCATCATAGCATTATTTAATAATTGTGAAACCCCATTTTTTGTACCCAGTTTAATGTTTAAATTATAATTATTTGAATTTAGAAAAAAATATAACGGGTGATAAAAGAGAAATTCACCCGGCGTTGCTCGGGATTTTAAAATACTTCTTACTGAAAGGAATTTCGAAGGCTTTCATAGTCCTTAAATGATTTTAAGGAATTTCACTTGATTTTAAAGAACTTTAAGCGATTTTAAGAAAGAATTCAAAAGATTTTAAGGGGATTTAAATAAATTTTAAAAGAGTTGTTTAGAAATTTTAAGGGATTTTGCAGAATTTGTAGATACCTAAAGATTTTTTAAATGAATTTTGAGAGATTTGAACATTTTCTTAAAGAAATTCTTTTTAATTATATTCCCGGTCATTTCGCGGTCTTTTCGGTTTCCCGGCCAAGTCACCATCCTGGTTATTTAATTTGTTAAAAAAAATTAAGTACGCTCGAAAAAATTTCCTGATATTTCCAGGTTTTTCCAAGTATAAAAAAATTCCCTGACAATTCCAGGTTTTCCAGGTTTTCCAGGATAGGTAGACACCCTGCTTAAAATAGACTGAATGAATGCATGAATCGATCGTACTTTATTATTATTAATAATATTTTAGTGCGCGTTCACGCTTAATTTGCTGTCTTCATAATTTACGACGAAAGGATTATTATTTTGGACAAGGCGTCAAATAAAACTGTGAATAATTAAGTTAATAGGTAAGTGGATGGCGAAGTTCACACGCTTCTGAGTGCACATAAATATTCTCAAATCAGGTTTTTATTCATTTAGGCAGATTCCTAAAGGCTATTTCATTTTTGCAGTTTTATCTGCAAGATAAGTTTTTGTTGTCTTCTAACAAAGTTACCACGAATTCGAGATTTATATATAGTTTTTTAAGTCGGTAGGTATGCAAATACATTTGAATCACAAATGTAGGTGCTTCAAAGATTTATTGGGATATTTTATTCTTTAGGGATTTCTGAGAAGTTGGAAATTAAAGTTATTTGAGGATTACAACTGGAGAGATTAATTTGCATCTGTCATTATAAATTATAATTAAAATTCGTAATAGATTTAAACCTGAAGTTCATATCTATTGACATATCGAGTTGGAAATTTCTAAAATCAAAGAAAATATACTATGGTTCGTTTATCTGGTCCTAAATTTTTGTTATTTTAGGATGTATCAAAAGTTTTATGTAATTAAATGGATTTAAGAGATTTCCAAAGCTTTAAAAGAAATTCAAAAAGATTTAAAGATATTTCAAGAGATTTAATAGATTTTAAAGAATTCAAAAAAATTCAAAGAAACATCAAAAAGCTTTGAGTGATTTCAAGGGATTTTAATATTTTTTGTAGGATTCCTTAAATAGTTGGCAGCTCTGATCTCGATTATAAAGTACAGGCGGCGGATACAAATCCAACCAATAGGTGAAGAGAGAATATGGCTTCAGATTTCGAGATTGCGAGAATCTATTTTCGATATATGTAATCACAATCTCTTTAATCATTTTCTCGTTTATCATTCTCTACACTAATGGTTTCTTTTTCGCTGAAAAAATGAGTGACAAAGTATAGGGATAAAAGTAACGAGGATCATGTCGTTGAAGGGTATAAGAAATGAGATTGCGAGTTTCAAATTAGAAATTAAGTTCGACATTGCATTTAGCAATTTGAAACGTAATCCTGCAATTTGCGTCTCGTTCGTTTCCCGACCATGCGAGGATGTAAATGTAAATAAACGCGCATGGGAATCTGCTTTATGCCAGTGTGTGCGTGGGTAGCAATGTAGCAGACGCAGTGCTGCAGTGCATGCCAGGGATAATGGCTCGTAAATTTTTTTTAGCCAACCTGACTAACGGAGACTGCAATCCTGACCTGGTCAGTAAATATGAGGGCAAAACGGACTCGTTAGAAACTCGTGGCTAAATAGATTTCCTGACGTTAACGATTTGCCACGCAATGAAGCTGACGAAAGAAAGAAAACAGCACTTTCTCGATTTTTTCGACTCCATTCAGCGATTTTAAAATAAAATATGATAATATTAACATTCAAAAGAGTTTAAAGATTTTCAAAAGATTTCAAGACATTTTAAGTGATTGAAATATTTTTAAATCCTTTAAAATCTCTTAAAATCTCTTTAGTTCTTTGAAATCTTTTGAAATTTCTTTAAAATTTTAAAAATATTTTTTAAAACATTTTATATCCTTAAAATTATACACGCTTCAGCGCATGACGCTATAGTACTTTAAAAAAATTACAAGAATCATTAAAATCAGTGAAGAGAATATACATATAAAAAATATAACATCTTGAATTCACATTAAGGTGTCCACTGAATTGTCTAAAATATTGGTAGTATGAAAATAAATTATCCGTATAATTTATTTATATTTTTTAACTCCACGAAATGCGGGCCATTTTTCACTGAATCACCTCCTTAAGATACTCCATTCACACAATTCAGGACGTAAAGTGTTTAAATTACGAGCTATAAACTGTTTTGCAGTGAAAAGTTACAAATGACTCTTAAAATTTATAATACACACTCGACTCGCAATAATTCTCGGATAGGGTCGAATTTCAGAGAGCGTGTGGAGTCGATGGCCCACGGTAATTCTATTAATATTTTCGAGAATTCTACTGATTCCACGAAAGCGAGGAATCTAAATGTAAAAGCAAAGTGCACAAATTCTAGCTGGAGAATATCGCTAATTTAGAATTTTTCCGAATGCCGCGTGTAACCGCAAGGCAACGAGCCGAGCATTTTTATTTTTTCGTGGTTCACCGGCCCGTAAGCAAATTATTCTCTGTTGTGGAAGACGTCGGGAAAATATGAAAAGGTCCAATACCTTCCACAAAGAAGGATAAAAGTTTACGATACAATTTTCTGAGGCATGAGTAAACTATTCAATCGTTTCCGTAATTTCGTAATTTTAAACTTAGGGAATTCGTAAATTGATTTACCATTGTCAGAGCTTGAACAATGCATATTATAATTATTGATCTTACACGGAGAAAAATGGATAGTAGAAGATCCTACTAAACTTTTGGACTGACTAAACTGTTTAGTAAATCCTACTACTCCGTAAGTAAGATTTACTAAACAGTTTAGTCCGTTAAAAATTTTAGTAGGATCTACTATCCATTTTTCTCCGTGTATTTTTCGTGTTACTGGTCGTTTTTGTCAATATTTTTTAAAATATTGATTTTCCATGTTGTGAAAAATTCTCTTTAGCCCCGCTGAAAATCGAACTCAGGTCTTCGGATTGCCAGTCTGGTGCTCTGCACACTGGTCAACAACATTTAACATCAAATAGAATCCATATTAGTACTTATCGAGAAAATTAAAGAGAAAAGTCGATCGAAAGTGTATTTAAAGAATTGTAAATGAAACAATTGAAGGTAAAATGTAAATAATCTATGGAATGCATATCTTATAAGATGCACCTTCAGAATTGTATGATAATATTCAACCACAACAATACGTACTGATAACTTGGAAAAAATTCTTTGATTATCAGATGTACCTATGAAAGACAAACTTATCAAGAGATGTCCGGTGTTGAGGACTTCAATTTTATCCCAGGAAATTATTATACTTGATTGTAATACAGGAATTGAATCATTTAAATTGAACAAAGTGAGACAATTTTCAAATTAAATATTTCTAAAATGATAAAGAGTTGAAATTTTAATTTTATTAGTTACTAGCAGAAATTGACCCGGCGTTGCCTCGGATTTGAAGGAATTTCATTTGATTTTAATGAATTTCAAGGAATTTTAAGAGATTTCAGGATATTTAAAGTGTTTTTAAATCCTTTAAAGTCTTTTTACCCCTCAAAGTCCCTTAAAATCGCTATAAATCTCTTCGAATCTTTTAATAATTTTTGAAATCTTGTGAAATCGCTTAAAAATCCTTAAACTTTTTTAAACTCTTTTAAAAATCTCCTGAAATTCTTTAAAATCACTTATAATTCTTTTAAGTCATTTAAAATGTCTTGAAATCTTGTAAAAGATATTTCGTTGCACCACACTTTTTTTTAGAGAGTATTATAAATAACTTTTTTCGTCATTTTTTAGATATAGATTTGAATGTTAAAAATTGAGAATCTATGGGTTCCGATGACTCCAAGTATATAAAAATTTCCTTAAAAAATTTGAAATTAGGACAAATATAATCCCTAGCGAAAGCTTCGGATTGAAATTCATCCTGCATCAATCCGACATTTTCCGCATCATTCCGGAATTTGTATCCGAACCAAACAGTTTCATTCCGTTCTAATCCGAAGGAAGTTTTCAATCTGAATTAACTCGAGATCCATTCAAAATTAATGCGAGCTTGTTATCCGAATGAATCCGAATGAATACGGTCAATCCGGATAAATCAGAATTAATCCGAACTTCAATCCAAATAAATCCGGTCAATCCGAATGAATCCGAATTTTTCGGAATCATTCGGATTGAAAGTTCGGATTGACCTTCGGATTAGATCGGTATGAAACTGTTTGGTTCGGATACAAATTCCGGAATGATTCGGAAAATTTCGGATTGGTTCAGAATAAATTTCAATCCGAAGCTTTCGCTAGGGATATTTATGTATGTATCTCATAAATCGAATAAGCGACGTTAAAATTGACAACATTTTAAATTCAACACCGTAAAGTCATATAATATCTGAAGGTTAATAACGTAATATAATTAACAACTGATTGCATATATTAATAGAAGTAAATAAGTCGCCCTTTTTAATAAATAATATTAGTTTTTACGAAGGATTTATGAGGCTCTAATGAAGGCTTATTAAACCCTAATTTAAGCTTCAAAACCTGCAGAAATGGAATGAAATTATGTGCACTGTCCGAGGTTTTAATGAGGGTTTGTACTGCATTGAAATAAAACCTCTTTAGATCTTCGTAAAGCCTCTATCCTTAGATAATTTAGAAGATTAAAAGAGGTAAAAAATTTCGCCACGGGAAAACGATACTTTTTAGTGAGAATTAATGAAAGAATATTAATAAAATAAACTCACCCATAAGTGTTAGGACTTCAGGCTTTTCAAGGTAAAAGTTGAAGTACCCTGTGCATTGTTGAAGGGTCAGTAACAACAGTACCAATTTGAGCAGCATCCTGCCTACCACGTGTCGATCGGGACGTGTCGACAAGAAACGAAGAGGTACACAAACTCTCGGAAACGAGTTATGATACCAGTCGGCTCATATTTTTTTTTCAAAAGTCATTCGAAATTCTCGCCCTTGTTGCGCTCCTTTTCAGACCGGCATTTGCACAACACAAATCAGAACAAAATTCGCGCAGTGCGAGAAGGGAAGAAATTATTCCGTTTCTTCTCACAACTACTCACATTCTCACAACTCGTAAGCAGGCTGGCAAACGAGGAGCGCGTGAGCGCGGTTTCTTTGACAGCTCGGCAATAAATTCAACCCAGTTTAAAACATGTTTTTTTTCAAAAAATTAAATCCGCGGCACTTTCTATTTTCATTTACTAAACGTAAGTAATTTTGTTGACTACTGAAACATTATAAAGGTACGCGACGTGAAAAATATTTAGAGAAAACATGAAATTGTAGAGAGCACGAGAGCAGTCGCTCCGCGAAACTCGAAAGCCACGACTGGTTGTTCTGCAGCCGCCATCGGCTCTCCAGGGTCGACACCATGTCGACACAAGCCTGCGATGCCGAAGTTGAACGAATCTTGGCGAGCATTCACGAAGTCCACCCACGATAGGTTGCCTTCGACGTGACTTCTTGCAGGTGTGATCCTATGGTGTGTTTGTAGTAACTATTTCAGTTGGTTCGGAATTTCATTATAAATTAGGAACTATTTCAAAACACTCAAAGGACGAGTAAACTATTAAATATTTATGAACTAAATGTGTGATGAACGCAATACCGCCACATTTGACTTATTTATTATTTCAAAAAATTTGTAACAGCGTTCTATAATTGTTACAGAACTATTA